>RJWH01008765.1:0-27666 GCA_004363575.1 Solenodon paradoxus
TCAGAGCTGATTAGTGGTTGTGTTGGTGGGAACAGGGTGAGTGATTAGTACAGCCCCACACAATGCAGGAGGTGAGGAGAGGGGTCTTTCCTGCCCCCATGGGCCATGATTCAGTATCTAGCTTATGAGACATTCAGGCAAAATCCAGATTCACTAAATGGTTCAAGTCTCCACAGATTGATTAGTTCTAAGTGGTTACAATAACATTTATTAATCAGCCATTGCATTTAATATGCTTGGCTGGGTGCTTTAAGAGATGCAAAGAAGAAAAATATTTATTTCTATCTTTCAAAAATAGTCAACACTGCTGGATAGCCTAGTAGTTTAAACCAAGCTGAGTCCATATACATCTCAAGGTCCCTGGTTCAAGACCAGGGTCCAGGGAAATAACTAAAACGAACAATTGAATAAAATAAAGCGCTTCTTCCTCCTCTCTCTTCATGCCTGCCTGTCTACTTCCCCCTTCATTCCTGATTATACTTTTCCTTAAAAAAACAAAGAATGGTCAAATTCACTAAGAAGAAATAAGAACATCTACAAATAATGATAACAGGAGGTAGAACGTATGAAAGAAAGTGAATTCAAGGAAGCATGACTAGGAATTGAGGACTCTCTAAGTCCTGGGTTGTTTGAGGGGGAAATTAAGAAGAGAACTTCTGTTCTGAATCTCAGTAATAGGAGAATATGGAGACTACTGACAGATAAAGGAAAAAAAACTAGATATAATGGTAAATTTGAGGTGAATTTTCCATGTGAAAAATATTGGCATAAGACCCTGGGCTAAGAATGGTGGTGAAGGCTAGAGACTCAGATTTTGAATCTTATATTTGGTTGCCATGGGAATATGTCAAGTCTGTAAGGGAAAATGTGTGGAGTAAGAACCGAGGATTTGGACCTAAATTATGAGAAATGTTCACACTTAAGAAGATGAATGGTATAACATATCCAACTAACATCTTCTCTGACCTTTCCCTGTGAAGAATATCCAGAAATCAACTCTATTTACTAGCAATCCACAGTGACTGTCCTTCAAAAGACACAGAGTCAGTCCAGGGACCCATCTTGAAGGTAGGTCCAAGTGGAGACAAGAATTGAAGAGAGGCGGCGCTGCGGGCAGAACCAGCCAAGCTGCCATTATTGCAGGTGTAACTGACTGGGGTGTGACAGGAAAAGGCATTCAGTGGAACAGAGTATATGACAGGGGGTCCAGGGAAGGGGAACACGGAGGGGAGACAGAAATAGGGAGGGAAGACCCACCATTTATTGTAGACCAGCAGTGAGACAGCAGCCACGGGCACCTCCTACAGGTGACCAGGTGCCCAAGAACACAGAGACATCACATACCTGAGACCCTGGACCATGTACAATCCTCCCAGGGCACCACAGCACTTGTTCATGGCCACAGTACTTCCCATGGCCGTCACACCCTCCAGTGAGCCCTTACAAACAATGCCTGCAAGCCTCAGCACTGGCCAAAGTTCAGTAACTGGGCCTATGGAATAGGCCAGAGATCTAACACAAGTACATGGCTGAGCAGAGAAAGCGTCCAGAAGGGAGTCTCACCCGGACCCAGAGGGTGCTGTAGTACACGTTTAGAGGGAACAGAAACAACAATGAGAGATCACCTCACACTTGGGAGATTGGTTATTATTCAAAAGTCTGGAAACAAATGTTGGGGAGGATGCAGACAAAAGAAACCATTTTGGCACTATTGGTGGGAATGTAAATTGGTGCAAGTATAGAGATTCCTCAAAAAAGAAATAGGGAAATTTCATACAATCTCATCATCACACTTGTGGGTATTTCGACTAAAAAATGGAAAAACACTAATTTATAGAGATATATGATATGCACTCCCATGTTTATTGCAGTATTATTTGTAATAGCCAAGAATTGGGAGCTACCTAAGTGACCATCTTCAGATGAATGGATAAAGAAGATGTGCATATATATATATAGATAGATATATATAGATATATCTATATATATATGATAGAACACTAGAGGACCCTTAAATAGATGAAATCTTGTCATTTGTGACAACAAGAATGAACCTAGACGGGATTATGCATTGTGAAATAAGTCAGAAGGAGAAAGACAAATACCAGATGATCTTACACATGGAATAATATAAAGAAACAAAGCAAAGGAACATAAAATAAAAACCAACCCTTGGTCATTGGCAATAGAACTGAGGTTACCAGTGTGGGGAGGAGAGGAAGCACGGGTTGGTGGGGTCCACTGGACAATGGTCGTGGTCCTTTGGTGATTTGGTGGTGGTGTGGTATGTAGGCATATATTTGAGGAATGGTGAGCCTGCACATATGATGTATATTCTCTTGTAAATCAAAGTTACCTCAATAAATATTTTAAAAAGAGGAGAAAAGTGTTACACAACTGTCAACTCTAATTTGTCCAGTTTGTCCTGAATCACTGGAATGGAAAAATACCAGAAGCAGGTAGTACTCAAATCCCACACACATCAGTGAACTGGAGCTAGGCCATGGACAGTACAGACCTGTGAGCAGAGGTAGACCCAGAGGGGTAAAAGGTAAGGAAGAACTAGGGGTCCAGCTAATTGGGAAGAAATTCCCATGAGGTCCCCCCTCCTCTGTGATGCCATTAAGTGCTAAGAGCTCTGTGTGTGTGGCATTTCAGCAGGAACCCCCTCTGGCCTTTGTCTCTGTTTCCTCCTGGCTGCTGGAGGCAGGTCCTAGGCACTCTTCTCAGTCTCTTCTGATAATGATCCTCATTGTTTTGACTAATCTCTGTATTAACATAATGAAATAAACTCTTTGGATATTCAAAGCATTTCTCTTGGTCACTCCTTTCCATACTCCCAAACAGAATCCCAAAATCCCCTAATTCTTTGAGGGAACCTAATGTGAATGGTGGAGATGCTGGGGAGGGAAGCACTGGATTTGGGGTGACCTGCTTCTCATCATTTTCTTTGCAAATGTTCCACATCTGCCACACCAAAAAACCGAGTGAGTGTTGGCATGGGGTTCTCTCTGATTGATCCTCAGCTTTTCCAGACCGCTGGGCCCCACTCTGTTGTTGAATACCATTCCTTTTCCCGGCCTCTGGCCCAAACACAGTCTGCTACCACTGCCCTGAAAAATCCCTCCGTGGGCTTGAGCCGCTGTTCTGGCCTTCTGTGTGAGGGGGTTGGGGACGCGGACGCCTCCACCCCGCCTCTCCACTCGCACTCGCACTCCGCACTCCGAACAAGCAAAGTAAAGGAACTTCCTTTGTTTTTCCCTCCTGGCCCCCAGCTTATCACTTACCATGGGATCAAAGCTGTCTGTACTGAGAGACTGGCCTCTCTGGTGCCTTTTAAGCAACCTGTGCTGTTTGGGGCTTTCGCAGGACATGTGCTCCAAATGCCTCATCTTTTCCTGTCATACAGCCTGGCTGCAATAATAATGGGTCACTGTGGTCCCCAAATGGCAGATCCCTCCATTTGGCATAATTTGGATAACTTGCCACCACAACGGAGATTATCTGGGAAACTCCTTCAGTCTTGCTTTTTGTAAGGTTTTTCTGGGCTCCGCGAGGAGACAAGCTCAATCAGACAAAAAATGTCGAATAGCCAGGGCTTTATTGGGGTTTGCACACCCGGGCGAAACTCCCAAGTCCGCAGAGGGCCGGCAAGTTGCGGGCTGGGAAGTCGCGCCCAGAACAAAGGGGTACCGGCTCTTTAAGCCGAGGAATTTCGCGGGTTTCCCATATGGCGATTGGGGATTGGCCCTGTGAATCCAGGTGTGGGGGTTGCATCCCTTATTCTGACGTCATCCACCTTTTTCCCGGGCTTGGCCTTTCCCGGGCATGGCCGCTGCTGCTTTTGTCCCTGGGCCAGCCTAACACTTTTATCACTGCTGTAAGCCTGAAGCTCTACTCTTCCCAAGTTTTTCTTGGACCACCTCTTTTCCATCTCTTTCTCTCTCACACACATTCCCTGAATTCAGAGCCTATTGACCTCACAGACTTGGCTTTTCCACCCCATCATCCACCCTGTGATCCACAGCCCCTACTCCAGCCTCCTACTTCTGATCCACCCTTCCCCTGCCTTACTCCAGGGCTCAGGCTGCAAATGTGCCACCAGACTTAACACTGAACTCTGCTTTCTCTGCTCTGTCCCCCTCCCACCCGGCTCTGGACCTCTTTATCCCCTTAGGCTAGGTAGCAGGAGTAACAGGGGTGGGTCTGGTTGTCTGTCTTCCTGTTTCCTTTCCCTCCTCTGATCTCTTTCTCTCAAATGGAACTCTGCTCAGGCACTTTCCCCTCTGGCCTAACTACTTTCAAAGAGTTTGAATATGTAACCGGTGCATAAAATCTTTCCAAACACAATCTCTGTGTTACTCTACCACTGCAAATTACAAAAATTGGGAAATGGCCCATAGACCCATCAAAAAGACCTTAATGCAGCCTTTAAGGCCTTTAATAATAGAGAAAAGAAGACTCACAATAACAACAAAAAGATCAGGCTAAGGCATACCCAGCTGGGTCCAGGGTCTCAACCAGCCCCAGTCCCATGCTTCTGGGCCTGTGCTTCAAATACAAGTGGGAGGGCCTTTGGGGCCCCTCAGTGCCCTGACCCTCAAGTCCCCTTGGGGCCCTGCTCTTCATTATGTGGACAGAGGAAGCATCACAAGTTGAACTGCCCCCAGACCCCTCGAGGTAAGCAGGCATTTCTGCCTGGGCCCTCATTGCAGGCGATGACCTCAAGGGCCCACGAACTGCTGGGAGCCCTGATGGAAGGCTGAAGATCCCCTTAACCATGATGGAGCCCCCGGTGACTATGACCGTGGCAGGTAAGCTGATCTTTTTAATTGACACGGAAGACACATGTTTGGCTTGCACTTATTCTGACCCTGTTGGAGACTCAATCTAATATGGGGGTGGATGGCAATTCCTTATTCCCTAAAGCCACTCCTCCCATGCTGTTAGGAAGGCTTTACTCTCTTCCTCCTCTCTCAAGGAGCTACGGCCTGAAAACAACCTCCAGGTCTTCTCACTGGCATCCAGGCAGAGTGCTTCTGTAAATCTGCATCCCTCCCCTTTCTCCCCCCAAGTCATGTCTCTTCCTAAAGGGCAGATCTATAACTTCTCCTCCTTTACTCCCTTAAAGGTCCATCCCCCACCCCCAAACCCCTCACTCCACTCTGCCTGTTTACCATAAAGTTTTTGGCTTTGTCTCCTTCTCTGATTCTAACTTCTGGTGGTATCTATTTGTTCCCACCTACTGTAAAGCCTCAGGCTGACTCTAGTCTGCTTGCTACTTTTACATTTTGAAGTTAGACACCAGCTAAGTTCTACAAGCTCACTGGCTCTCTCTTTCTCCCCCCTTCCTCACCCCAATAGAAGCCTTATCAGCTTATGGAACCATATTATCTTCAGCTAGATGTTTGGGGAAAAAAAGTGAAAGTAAATGAAAGTGTTTCTGAATGGAAAGATATAGAGACTGGGTTTTTGTTTTAGTAAGTAGGTAGTGTGGAAATTTTGTCTTTGGTGAGGTAAAGGAATCAATGAATTAAAGACAAAAACTGGAGTGAATCTGCATGTGGTCGGAAGGTTTATGCTGGTGAAAATTGTTTATTAAAGAGGCGTTTGAAGCGACATCTTAGAATGGTTACAGCAATTAAGAATGGAATAGGTTTCTTAGAAAAATCAAGGTTTAAGGGTTAAATGTTCTTTTAATGTATAAAATTAAAACCAATGGAAAATAAGCAAATAAAAATAAGTGAGTTTACACTTTGGCAAAACTTCCCAAAGTCAAATTCTAAATAAAAATAGTTTTTTAAAGTATGGCAATTCTTAAAGAGCTATTAAGATATTCCATATGAAGGAAGTCTCTCACTCTGAAGGGAGAAATACTGAACAAACTGGACTCATTTGGTATAATACACTCTTGTGGGAAGCATTGTCAAAATACAGGTTAATGCTTGGTCTTCTTGATGTATGTTTACATGGAAATATAATAGTTAATATATATGTTCTGAAGTTACATGAAATTCCTAAAATCTGATGTGGTCTGATAGAGTGTATGTTATTCTGGTTATGATTCTGCAATGTTATATCACAGAATTAAACACCATTTCAGGTTAAAATTGTTATAAGTAGATCTTTAAACATGGTTATTTTAAAAGTCTTTGCCAACTGCAGGAACTATTGGTTCTTTTTTTAATGTTTCTGTGATTGTACCTCATGATTAGGGAAATTCATAGAAAAAAAACTTAAACACTTTAAGATATAGGTTAATCATAATACTGAACTGGGTAAAAACTTATGAAACTAATGAAAAAGTTGAATTTAAACAGCAGAAATGAATGGTATTAACTGAGGCGGGGATAACATAGCTTAAAAATCTTTAGGGCAGTATACAGATGTATGAGCAGAAAATTAATTGGCAAAACCTGAGACTGTTGCAAAGTAGCCAATGAGATCAGAGACATACCAGTTAAAGAGAATTTAGGAGTAGTTTATTAGCTGGCAACTGTAAGGGATAAAAGCATCCACCCAAATCATACAGCCTGGAACTCAAATAATGCAGGGTATTTATAACTTAGTTTTTCCGGGTGTCCCTGGGTATGTGCTTAAGCAATTTAACAAGTGATTATCGTAAGCGGTTTACAGAATTAGAGATCACACTCTATAAAGTAGGGGTCACACCCTAAACATCTTAAGCTGTCTTGTTTGACATTTAACTTTTTCCTAGATCTCAGCAGATTCACAGAAACTCCTTCAGCCAAGGTCTTATTGGGCAGGTCTAAGGTTTCTATTTCACTGCCGGAGGATTATGTAGAAAGCAGGGACCCCAAGGCTTTTTGGTTTACAGAGTAACCCAGCAAAAATGAAGTTTCTCTAGTTCCTTGTTTCAAGATCCCCAAAGAGCAAGGCAAGGACTCCACCTTAAATAACTTGGGTCTGGGACACACCCCTAGAGCTTCACCCTGTTTTTCACTCCAGGTGACCTGGACACACCCACAAAGGGAGAGATCCCCAACCCTCAGAGATTTAGGAGAAGCCATCTTGCCTGTGTGAGATGTGGGCAATACCTGTGGTGACATATACCTGGGCATTCACCTGATGTAACTGTCCTGACCCGCAGGGAACTTAAACTTGCTATTTGTGCTTTTAATAAACTTGCTGTTGAAAACTTGCTTCGACTTGTTAAACTGCTAATGCATATACCCTGGCACACCCGGAAAACAAGCTAAAATATAAATACTTTGCATTATTTGGGTTCGGGCGGTATGACTTGGGACTGTTTTGCCCCATAATGTCCCTGGCTAATAAAAGCTCCTCTTAAATTCTCTTTAACTCTTGTATGCCTCTCTGATCTCGTTGGCTACTTTGCAACACTGTGATCCTGACCAAATGGCTCCCTCCAGGAATTATTTCTGGACAGATCCAGAATCTCACTGAGGCATCTCAGCTCACCCTCACCCACATAATTGAATATGACTTGAAACAGGAAGTTTTGGTCTAAAAAAGAATGTCTGAATCCTCTTTCAAGAGTTTATATGAATATAAAAAAAATATGTATGCAGCCTCTTCAAAAACTAAATATACAGGTGCACATTTCAATTTATTAACAAAGAAAACTAATCAAATTAGAATCTGAAAAATGAACTATTCCTGGTTGAAAATAATATCAATGTCTCTAGCTAGCATATGAATGTTTATACTGAGCTAATTACTATTTAAATAATAGAGGTGTATAGTATTAATTTTGGTGTAACTTTGGTTAAAATGTATTGAAGTAATGGAAAAAAAACCCATCTTTGTTTAATCAATTATCAGTTTCTCTTTTTGAAGTGATGCCTTTAAGAGGCCTATGAACTAAGTCCTCTCCAAAGTGACAGTTTCAAGGATCATAATCCTCTTACTATTAGGCAACATGTCTAAATGGCATCAGTCTCAAACATTATTGTTTTACTTTATCAAATTAAGAAAGTCTGTACAAAAACTGCTTGACAGCCGTAATTCTCTGATAAGCTGCAAATTTGTGAGCAGGACCAAGACATACTTTTCTCTCCGTAAAACTGTTAATAACCATTCTTATTCTCATGGCAGAATGTTTGTCTGCATAGCCACGGTAAGATCTTTTTCCTCCACAATAGGGCATTATTAAAAATAAGGCTATTTACCAAGCCCTTCACTGAAATGTCATATTTGAGAAATAGCGTACAGCTTTCAGGAGCAGAGATTAACCTCATGCAGCAAACAAGATATGCTCGGCACTACACCCTACTTACAGCACAATGAGGCCTGAAGACCTTAACATGACTCCTAAGCTCTGAATGACTATGAAGTCACAATCTCATGTCCTGCAAAACTCCAGCAAAATGAGACAAAATCTGTATAATTATTCTTACTGCTTATACAAACAGGCCAAATTTATTTAAACTCTGTAATTGGTAAAAATTGAGACAGAGAAAATTCATGTCTCAGTAATGTTAGGCTGGCCCAGGGACAAAAGCAGCAGCAGCCATGCCCGGGAAAACGGCAGCCAAGCCCGGGGAAAAGGTGGATGACGTCAGAATAAGGGATGCAAACCCCACACCTGGATTCACAGGGCCAATCCCCAATCGCGACATGGGAAGCCCACGAAATTCCTCTGCTTAAAGAGCCGGTGCCCTTTTGTTCTGGCGCACGTCTTCCCAGCCCGCGACTTGCCGGCCCTCTGCGGACTTGGGAGTTTCGCCCGGGTGTGCAAACCCCAATAAAGCCCTGACTATTCTGCTTTTTGTCTGATTGAACTTTTTCTCCTTGTGGAGCCCAGAAAAACCTTACAAGTAATATATCAGTTGTGAATTTTAATGCTCTTAATCAAGTGTAAATCTTTGTTTTCTATCCCTTAACTGGACTGTATTGTTCTGGTATGTTAATAGCTGGCAACTATGACTATGACATGCATGTTTTTAATATTTCTGTCATGCTCACTGACTTCTGAAAGTATCAACATCATTATTATCATTATATTTCTAGCTTTTTCTTACAGATGTTCATCTTTATCACATCAGCTCAGGAGAAATTGGGGTGCCCTATTCCTGTCCGTGTTGAAATCTTTGTCTCCTACTGCCTTAGGCAGCTGCATATAAGCCAAAACTAACTAAACCTTGGAAGGAAAATGTTTCAAAATTTAACCTTGTCCTATTAACCCCTTCCAGGGGATGCCCGCCCCCCCCAACTTGAATTTAAGGGACAGCTCTACCTCCAATATATAAGCAGGAAGCAGTAAATAACCATCAAGGAGACTGCTGCCAATGTTCCCCAGAGAAAAAGTGAGGAATGATAGGACAAAGTCCCCCAGAAAGGCCCAGTGACAGTGATGCCATTATGTGCGAAGACCTCTGTGTGTGTAGCCTTTCAGCAGGAATCCACACTGGCTTTGTCTGTTTCATCCTGAAGGAAAGGTCCTAGGCACTCTTCTCAGTCTCTTCTGATAATGATCCTCATTGTTTTGACTAAGGCCTGTATTTAACATCTTAATGAATTTCTAAACAGACTCTACCTCTGCACTCTCAACAGTGCCATCCCGTGAATCCCACTGCAACTACCCCCACCGCTTGAAAATAGCCAAGAATCTTTTCCCCCAGTGCTGATTTACTCCTTCACTGAGCCAGCCTGCTTCAGAAGGTCCAAAATTAACTCCTTTGGATATCTGAAGTGTTTCTCTGGTCACTCTTTTCTATGCTCCCAAACCAAACCCCCAAACCCCTCAAATCTTTGGGGCAACCTAACATGACTCACAGAGGATCTCCACAGAGAATAAATCTAAAGACACTAAATGAGACAACCTAACAAAGAATTCAGAGTGGCAATAATTGAAAAACAAAAACAAAAACATCCTGCATGACCTACAAGATGCAAAGTTAACTCCCAAGGCAATTCAAGACCTCAGCAAAGAAGGGACAGATTATAAGGATTACATCACAAAAGAGACTGAAGCTATAGAAAAAACCCAAACAGAATTGCTAGGTATTAAAGATACGATGTACTGAAGAAAAACATATTTCATAAACAGGATTAATCTTGCAGAGTAAAGTATCAACAGTGATATATAAAAGTAATATAAACAATAAGAAGAACATGAAATCACAAAAACTTCCTTTTACAATAAAAATTAAAAATTTAATATTTAACAAAAGTGGTGAAAGACCTGTACAACAGAAACTATAAGACTTTCTTAAAATACACAGAGGAAGATACAAAAAGGAAATACATTTCATGTTCATGGTTGGGAAGAGTTAACATTGTTACAATGGCCATGTTATATAAAGCAATATGCAAAATCCCACTGGCATTATTTAAGGAAATAGAACAAAAAAGATGTAACTTTGTATGGAATAACAAAAGACCTGAATAACCAAAGTCATCATCAGAAAAAAGACTAAAGCTGGCGCTATCATACTCCCAGACATTAAGATATACTACAAAGTTATAGTGATAAAAGCTGTATGGTACTGGAATAAAAACATGAATGGATACAGATAAATGACTCACTCGAAACAGACTCACATGCATATGGTCAGTTAATTTATAACAAAGGAGCCAAGAGCTTATGATGGAGAAAGGACATTTTTCTTAATAAATGACGTGGGGAAACCTGGAGCCACATGTAAAAAGAATGAATCTAGACATCATACACAAAAGCTAATTAAAAATGAATTAGAGACTTGGATGTAAGACTGGAAATCATAAAATACTTTGAAGATAATGTAAGTAAGCACTTTATGACATCAGTTATAGAGAAGTCTTTGGGGAATCCACTTTAGTGGCAAGGGAAACAAAGACAAAAAAATCAAATGGGACTACATGAAACTAAAAAGTATCTGCATACAGAAAGAAACTATCACTAAAACAAAAAGAAAACCTACTGGCTGGGAGAATGTATTTGCACATCAAATATATGACAAGAACTTAATATCCAAAATATATAAAGAACTCGTAAAAGTCAACAACAGATAAACAATCCAATCAATAAATGGCTATAAGAATTAGAAGTTTCTCCAAAGAAGATGTAAAGATGACCAACAAACATATGAAAAGATACTCTTCCTCACTTGTTATTAGGGAAATGCAAATCAAAACAAAATGAGATCTCACTTATACCTATGAGATTGGCTGCTATCCAAAAGTCTGGAAACAACAAATGTTGGATGCAGAGAAAAGGGAACACTTTTACACTGTTAGTGGTGTTACAGCTCTCCTGTGACAAACCAAGTGAGTACTCTGGAAGCTTTAGCAAGTTTATTACGCCGGCAGGCTCCGGCAGTAATCTCCAAAGTCTGAGCATGGGCTTCAAATTCGGGTACGCATATAGATTAGAGCAAGCACAGGAAGAGACAGGTGTAAATTAGGGAAGGGGGTTTCAAGCTTGGGGAGTTCTTCGTTGGTGACTTATCAATTGCCTGTAGCATTCCTGCAACATTCTGGCAACATTCCTGCAACATTCTGGCAAGCTCAGCCCACAGGTTGTTTTATGGCTCTGCTAGCTCCGTTGGCTTCATGCCTGCTGGAAAGCAGCAGGCAAGCTTTCCCCTGATGGTGGTAGTATAAATTGGTGCAATCCTTAGGGAAAACAGCATGGAGATTCCTCAGAAAACTGAGAATGGAAATTCCATATGATTCTGTCATTCCACATCTGGGTATTTACCCCCACTCCAAAGCACAAAAACACTAATTCAGAGATTTATGCACTCCCATGTTTATTGCAGTATTATTACAGTAGCCAAGAATTGTCTACTTAAGTGCTCATTGTTAGATGAGTGGATAAAGAAGTTGTGGTATATACAATGGAATACTAGGCAATCCCACAAAATGAAACCCTATCATTTGCGATGATATGGATGGAACTAAGTAAAGAAGACAAAATACCAAATTATCTCACTCATATGTGGAACATAAAGAAACAAATCAAAGGAGCAGATAAAACATAAACCAATCCTTGAACACTAGCAATGGAAGTGAGTTCATCAGTGGGGAAGGGACTTAGGGGGTTGTATTAAGGGGTTTTGAGTGGGGTCCATGGACAGTGGTGAAAAACTTGATAATTTTGTGGTGGGTGTGATGTGTTGTCATATATTTGAGGAATGGTGAATCTGAACATATGGGCTTATATTATTTTGTAAATCAAAGTTACCTCAGTAATATTAAACAAAAATATTTTAGATAAAATGCATATGTCATTATAATCTTGACAATCTAAGTCAGAATACTATGTTCAAATGAAACTGCTAAAATTTATTAACTATAAATATTGAAGCTTAAGTAACTGCTCTAAATCATGTATCTCTGGACATCAAGTGGAAGTTAGAGCAAGATCCTTGTGAAATAAGTGAATGGATTAATTATTATAATCACAGGTATTCTATTAAAAACAATAAATTTTAAATATTTTTGACTATGACAGTAATGCTCACTGTAGAAAATGTGTGGATGAAAAAGATGTAATGCATAAATAACCTCAATAAGGAATAACCACTGTTAACTTTCTGGTATCTACTTACCAAGATGAGTAAATATGTGAAAAACCTAGTTTTTCATAAATGTTTAGCCAGGTGGCCCAATGTAATTTTTGAACAAATTATCTTTGCAATGACACTTTAATACCCTAAAACTCTATCTATTCCTTCATCTGCTTCTCTCTTTTATTCTGCCTCAGTTTTCACTTTTATTAATTTTTAATAGCATCTAGAGTATGTATTTTACATGTTATAAAACTTCATGGACATACATTAAAGAAGCAATAAAATAATGTACACATTTTTCTATGTAAAACTCATTTTAAGATAAGCAACTGTAGTCTTTCTAGCTTATACTGATCTTGTACAAAACTACATGTTAAAACAAAATATTTGAAAAACTGAGAATACCAAATTTACACTGCATCAAAACTGATGCATTCCATTATTCAATAAAAACAGTATTATTTTCCTAGCAAGATGACATATGACTTAGGTAGGACTTTCTATAAAAATCTTGCTAGAGGCCTAGAGGCCGAGCAGCACACCACTAAGCACTGTATCTTGATATTTCAGGAAGTTCTAAAATACTATTGTTCCCTACAAACTACAATTTCATATAATTTTTCATAGATACCTTAAGATAAAACTAGTACATCAGCTAGTACATGAGTACCAGATAATTCAACATTACTTTAACAGTTTACGTTCTGGACATCATCTGAGAAACGTTACCTTAGTAACCATCGTGAGGATCGCTTTCAGCAGCAAAAGACACCGATGCTCTGTGGAAGCACTGTGTAAGTTTGTTCAATTTCTCAAACTTTAATGAGCACAGGAATCCCTTAAAAGTTTTGTTAAAATACTAAGTCTGATCTATTAGCTCTGCCTGAGGACTGAGATTCTGCATTCGTAATAAGCACCCAGCTCATGGCAACACTGCTGGTTGCAGATCACACTTTGAAAAGGAGTTAGTATCTAGAACTTCATTTTAAGTTAGCAACATGGAGGACTCATAAACATACTGAAGGTAAAAAAGTCTAAATGAAGGATAAACATGTTTTCTTTTAAAACATATCAAGACATACGTACACACACAAACAAAAGACACATACATATACACACAGCTTCCTTCACACTCCCATCTCGAACTATTCTGACCAAATTAAGAAATTTCCAACATTCCTTTAAATGACTTTAATTCTGATCACTAGAGCTTCTAAGTCTATAGCCATGGATCCTGTGCTTACAGGACATGGTTGGCCCTGAGAGTCTGACATAGGGTCCCAAACAGAAGAGTGATGATGGAGGCCATCAGAGACCAACTGGATACAGCTCCAGATTTTGTACTCTTAAATATTGCCTCTCATTTCCCAATGACTTCCATACACTTTCAAATTTATTTGCTAAGAATTAGAAAAAACATTTAACCTTGTAATATAAACTCCCTAAATTTTTGTATCAAAGAACATATACATTTAATGTTTTAGTGACTAGTCTTTTGAATCTTGCAATATCTCTTAAATCTCTAATACATTTGTATTGAAATATAGTAAAGTCATATGGATCTATGATGTGCTTTTCTTTTTTATTAAAGTCAAGTTTTAGGTAAATAGTTAAGCTTGACTCTCCTAGAATTATCTGCTAAAGGAATGTTTCCCAGGATGTATCCAAGATTGACTGACATCAGACACATCCACGATGCTTCCCAAAATGCACACATGTGGCACTCTAGCTACTCAACCCAATGTCTGGAAAAGGGCCCTCAAACTTGCATTTTTTAAAAAGTGAGTGGAGTCATTCTTAATCACAGAAATATTTGAGATGTAGTTTATAGAGAAATTCAGAACTGACATCAACATGTTGTTTAAACCTCTATCAGGTTAAACGGCGACTCGCCAAAAGATATATCCACCCAGAATCTGTGAAAGTGACTCTGTTTGGAAAAAAGTTCTTTGGAGATGCAATCAAGTTGAGTATCTTTATATGATATCACCCAGGAACGAGATTCCTTGATGCTTTGCTCCTTTTGAGACAGAATTTCTTAAAGTAAATATGAGATAACGGAACCTTAGAAACTAGCAGATGTAGTAATTCCTAGTTCCTGGTCACAGGATCCCAAAAGTACCCATGGAATGACACAAGGTTGAAGGGCAATTTCTCTCAGTTCTAAACACTGTTTCAAAATGTGAAACATATAATTACTCATAACTAAAATCTTAAATGCCATTTATTTTTGGTTGCAATCACTTCATATTTTTCATGGAGTCTATGGTTTTCTCTTGCTAGTCCAAGACTGCTGCTGGATAGCTAAGTATGCTTTTGGTCACCCTAAACTGGAAAAATACATTATTAGTCATGTGAAATGTGATTTTAGGACATAAGAACCTTGGGGAGAGAGTAAATCAGAGGAATCAGTGGCCCTGTGCACTCTGAGCAGTGATGGGCAGACATCTCTTGTTGATGAATTTAGACTTCATATTTGGATCTATCTTTGTCCATATGCTTGGTCAGCTATAACTTTAGCCTCTTTATTTACTGAGTCCCAAAATGATGAAAGACCTTACCTGGAGTCACAGACTTACTCCCCAGGTTGGGGGCAGAGATCAAAACCCAAGATTGGACTTTCTTCACAACACATCAGCACATTTAACTGTGAAAGACTAATTCTTTTATCAACCATGGTTCAGAGAGAAAAATATAAAAGAATAAACCTTGAGAAGAGCATTTTTGAGAACCATCCTGGAAGCATTTAACAATTGGATAGATGATCAAATTCTTTGACGTACCTGTGATTTCTGTCATTAACTTTCAGAGGCAAGAAAAAACTAATCAGAATCTAGATAAATGGACTTAATTGAACACAGGCCCACTGTAGTGTGTGAGGTTTTCCTTTATTTATCTACAATGTTCATTGTTTATATTTTGGTGCTGGAGCTGGATTTTGCGTGTGAATTCAACATTGATCCTATCTACCAGATTTCCAAAGATGCAGACTTACCACCTTTTGTAACCATGCAGGAAATGACCAGAGTAAGGTAAACACACAGACTGCTTTCCTTTATAATTTCTCCAACAGTCAAGCAATTTTTACATATTCTTCAGTACCTATTTTCTGCAGCAAAATTTAGTTTATTTCACCATAGTCCCATTTGAGACAGCATTCATGAAAACATGGAGACTTTTACTGAAGTCTATTGTTTCAAAAGGACTTAGAGCAAACTTTGAGGAAATCCACCTAGAGATACTTGGTGCCCCTTGCTGCCTGTATTAAGCTGAGTGTATGAGTGCTTGAGGTCATGTGTGTGGGTTGCCTATATGGGAGTAAGTATGAGCATGAGTGTTTGATTTAGCCATGCATTTCCTCTGCTTTCTCTTGGACATTTCATTTTTAATTGTGCTCACTGCCAACTGGTGAAGGGTCAGGTTGAGGCTGGGTCACTCCTGCCTGGTGGTGTTTGTAGCTTGTATCCAGGTACTCAGGACTCAATTCAGACTTACTCAGACCCACCTCAGAGGCCTGGGGTAGGATGACCGAGTCTTTGTGGAGGCAAGAAGATGCTGCACAGGAAGGAGAATCCAGTCAGCCATGGGGAATGGAGAGATCACTAATCACAAGGATTCCCATAGGTTTTCCCTTTCTTATACTAAGGAGCAAGCCTTTTCCCATTTGTTTCTCCATCTAACTAAGTTAGCACTGTAGCTGAGAGGGGGACTCCGGGTGGTGCAGTTAAAACCAGTGATCAAGAAGATTCTGGGAATGATGCTGTGACAAAATGCAGCGAGGGCAAACAGCCCTGCAGAGACTGACTGTAGAAGGCGGTACCAAGAACAACTTCCCAAGGGAGGGCACTGGAGAAACCAGTTATCTTTAATTAGAGGACAGATACACTGGTAGCAGGAAACCTGGGATACTGTTCTCTCTCCCTCTTGAACCTAGGGAAATGGATCCAGTTCTTTCCTTCTCTAGAGCCTGGCTCCTCTCTCCAGAGAACAGGCAGGGATCACATATGGGGCTAGAGTCTCCTGCAGTTGTATAATGCTCATCCTGAGAATGGGATGAGGCTGAGATAAAGGCAGGCAATGTTTCTTACTGGACAATATGAAAGGGTTTGTTCCTCCTTCAGGTCCTACTGCTCTCAGCAAAAACGGATGTGTCCATCTGAGGGCTTTAGACTCATCACTCACTCTCATCCTCTTTCTTGCTCTTTCGTCATTCTCCTGAGGCTTAAACAGAAAGGACATCATTTTGACCTTGCTTTGTCCTATGTGTGGTGAGAATATGACTTCGGGGAGGGCCCCTTACACTTCACACCTATTGTTATGCAGGTGATCACATTCTGATAGAGTAACACCCTATCTAGTAGACAACTTGAGAAAATCATGAGAAGATGCAAGTGACAAGGGCATGGCCTTTATCGTACTCATGACAGGGGGCTTTGATGGTGGCAGGTTGGGCGTATTTTCACCTCCCCAGTGGTGGCAGGTCGGACATGCTTCAACTCCACCAAACGGGATTGGGGCTTCTTTATAGGGAGAATCAGCAGAGGGAGGGTAGTGAGTAGACAGGAACAGCCAAGTGGGCAAGAACAAAGAAGAGATGAGTAGGCAAGATGGCAGAATTCCAGGGCAGGACATTTTGGGTACAGTCAGTGCAGGTGGAAACAGTTATCATCCCATCATCTGTTACATTCAGGTCTGTGCTCAGCACTGGTCATTTGTCAAAATCAGGTCTGTGCTCAGCACTGGTCATTTGTCAAACTCAGTTTCACATTTGGGCAAGGGTTATGTTCTCACACTATCCTCCACCTACTCATTTATCTATGGATATATTTTCTCTGCTTTCCTTTGGTCTCTTTAAATAATAGAACTTGAGAATCTGAATGCTTTGGGCACATGTTGTAGAGGTAGAGAAATGTGTGTAGACTCAGAAGCCAGACTGCTGAATTTAATCCCAGCCCTAACAGATACTAGTTGAGTGATCTTCAGTAAATTATTTAACCTCTCTGGTCTCAGTTTCTTCATCGTTATTATAAAATAAGACAATGATAGTACCTTTTTTACAGTGTTGCTACTAGAATAACATTACCTATTATATATGAAACTTTTAAACCATTCCCAGCATGTAGAAAGCACTATATGTTTGAGTCGTCATTTTTATATTCCTTTGTTTCCTTTCTTTTTGTTCATTGTATATTTCTAACTTCTAAAATATATCTCAATCTCTTCATTATTAAAGTAAGAAGAAAGTCTAGATGTGCCTCCTGTCTTCCCAATCCTGGCCTGCATATACTATACACATCCTTGCTTGTCTTGCTGGAGCCAAAGACAAACAACACTAGTCTCTGTGCCTATGGAGGATACAAAATGATGTATTTACTAGACTGTGAATTAGGCCATTATATTGTCTTTTCTCATACATGGTCTGAGTATTTTTCTTTCATCATCATTAACAATGGCAATATTTTGTCATAATTATTTTGAAAAAATGAAAATATTTACATTGTAAAAAATGTCAAAAATCACACGCACAATGCATTCCCATGTTTACTGCAGCCCTATTCACAATAGCTAAGAACTGGAAATTACCTAAGTGCCCAACTTCAGATGAATGGATAAAGAAGAAGCAGTATCCATATACAATGGAATACTACACAGTCCTTACCCTGTCATTTAAATCAACATGGATGGAACTAGAGGGGATTATGCTGAGTAAAACAAATGAAAAGAAGAAAGAGATACCAGATGACCTCATTCATAGGTGGAATGTGAATAGACAAAACAAGGGAATAGACAAAACATAACCAACACTGAAACATTTGCAACAGAACTGAGGTTATAAAAACAGAATGGGGGTGGGGGCGGCAAATGGTGGTGGTGCCCACTGGACAATGGGGAAGAACACTTGGTGATTTGGTGAGGGCATGGTGTTGACACTAAGAAATGGGGAACCTATACACAGGAAATTATTTTAATGTGCTGAATAATTACTACAATAAAAAATAAATTAAAAAAAATCACACACACACACACTGCCCCAACTCTTGTCTGAAGGCAAAGTTTCTTTCCTTGAGGTAATTGCTATTACTAATTTCCTGCATACACTTCTGGGTTGGTTGCACAACAGTATTCATTTTTCAATGCCTCCTCTGACCTTCCCATCAACAACACTGGTACAGCTGTCAATGAGTCTGGGTGGTCAGGCCTGGATGTGAATGACCTCTGGTCTAACCTGACTCCCTCACCACAGCTGAGGACATCTGTATAGATCTTTAAGTCACCAATGTTACAAACATCAAAATGTGTCTCTCAGCTCAGAGAGTTCAAGAACCAGATTAGTGGGCTGAAAGTCTTGGCATCAAGGTCATCATCAAGGCCCATGCTGACGGTAGCTTGGTTCTAAAAATTCACCCTTTTGATAACACTCCCAGACATTGAGCTATACTACAAATCGACAGTGATCAAAACGGTATGGTACTGGAATTCTAACAGAAGCACAGATTAGTAGAATAGAATTGAATCACTAGAAATAGATCCACTCACATAGTCAGTTAATCTATGACAAAGGAGCCAAAAGCATACAATGGAGAAAGGAAAATATCTTCAATAAATGATGTTGGGAAAACTGGACAGCCATGTGCAAAAGAATGTAGCTAGACCACTCCCTAACACCATTAACAAAAATTAACTCAAAATGGTCTATAGACTTAGACATAAGACCAGAAACCATACAATTCTTAGAAGACAGCACAGGAAAGACATTCCACGACATTAACCTGAGAGAGGTCTTTGGGGACTCAACTCCAGTATTAAGGGAAACAAAAAGAAAAATAAACAACTGGGATTGCATAACTCTAAAAAACTTCTTTATAGTGAAAGAACACATCACCAAAATAAAAAGACAACCTACTAATTGGGAGAAGATACTTGCGTTCTATATTTCTGATAAGGGTTTAATATCCAACATATAAAAGGACCTCATAAAACTCAACAGAAAAAACAGGCAATCCAATCAAAAATGGGAAGAGGAACTGGAGAGACATTTTTCTGAAGAGGATATACAGATGGCCAACAGGCACATGAAAAGATGTTCCTACTCCTTGACTGTCAGGGAAATGCAAATTAAAACAACAATAAACTACCACTTTACACCTGCAAAACTGACCATTATCCAAAAGTCTGGAAACAACAAATGCTGGTGAGGATGTGGAGAAAAGGGAACACTTTTGTACTGTTGGTGAAAGGGCAAACTGGGGCAACCCTTACAAAAAACAGTATGGAGATTCCTCAAAAAGTTGAATATAGGAATTCTGTATGATCCTGCCATCCCACTCTGGGTGTCTATTCAAAAGATTCAAAACATTAATTCGCAGAGACTTATGCACCACCCCCATGTTTATTGTAGCCCTATTCACAATAGCAAAGAACTGGAAACTACCTAAGTGCCCAACATCAGATGAATGGATAAAGAAAATGTGGTACATATATACAATGGAATTCTACACAGCCCTTAGAAGAGATGAAATCCTGTCATTTCAGTCAACATGGATGAAATGAGAGGATTATACTAAATGAAATTAAGCCAAAAGAAGATAGATACCAGGTTATGTCATTCATAGGTGGAATATGGATATGAAAAAAGAAGGAACAGATGAAACAAAATCAACCCTTAGACACTTGAAGTAGAACTGAAGTTACCAGCAGGGAATGGGAGGGGGAAGGGGACAGGTGGTGGCCGAATCCACTGGACAGTGGTGAAGAACACTCTGTGATTTGCTGGAGGATAGGGAGTGTTGACATAGATCTTAGGAGTAGGGAAACTGCACACATGGGGAACCTACACATATGAGCTAATTTAAAGTATAAAATCAAAGCTACTGCAATAAAAAATAAAAACCACCCTTCACCTTGGATCTTAACCCCTCCAGTCTCTTCTCTTGAGCCGGCTTCTTTGACCTGAGAGTTAGCCCAGAAGCTCACCCTGTTCCTCTAGTCCAGTCAAGGGATGGGATGACCCAAAGCAGCCCTAACTCACTCCATGTGTATAGACCCCTGGGTCACTGAGCTCTCATGGGAACCTTGCTGGAGCACTGCCCTGGCCTCCACTGCCTCTGGTTCTGGTGGCTTCACTCTACTTGTTAGGAAGACTCCCCCTCCCTGCCTACATTTTTTTTTTTTTTAATCCCCAAGCACCTTATGTGGTTTCCAGTCCTAGCCCTATAACTTTGGGACATTCTTATAACCTCCTTGAGTCTTCATTTCCTTATCTGTAAAGTGGGTATGATGTTCCTAGGTTCACAAGGTTGGTAAGAGCCTAGTAAATAAGCACTGCTTCATATACGAGCATCCCTTTGACTTACTTACACACAATTCAGTATTAAATTTCCAGGTTCCATCAGCTCCCTCTCCAACTGACCTTCACAGCCTGCCAAGTTGAATGCTCTCATTTTTGATATGTCTTGAAACCAATGAGTTTCAAGTGACTTAGTTAGCTTTCATTCCTCCTAGATTGCTTGGTCATCCAGAACAGTTCTAGGAGGTGATCATCTCTAAGTTTCTTGGAGGGAGGGTAACAATGACTTAATAATAACAATGGTGGCCTACATTTATTAAATTATTTATGTGCTTTATGCCAGGCACCCTACCCATAGCCATGCATGAATGATCTCATGATTCCTGTATAGAGGTAGTTACTGCTGTCCACCCATGAACGAGATGCTTAGATAGAGGCTCAGACCCAAGAAGTGATTTGATAAGGCTGCACCACTAACAAATAGGAGACAGGCATTCAACCATGGAAATAAACAAGGACCAACTAAATGAGACTAGCAAAGGCTATTTGTTCAGAGTTTGCTACGAGTTAGCCACCATCATCTGCATTTGGCAGAGACTAAAACGTATGTGGAGAATGAAAAGCTTTATACTCAGGGTGAAGGGGGTGTAGGGAGTTAAGAAAGGCTTCCAGAGGTGATGAAATATTGATGTGGGGAGATCTGGAGGCAGAGGCAGGCTAACCAGAACTGGGGGATCCTAATGGTTGGTTAGAGGTACACATTTGGCTTTTCTAGTTGGTCCTAAGCTGGAATCAGGGACAAAAATTAGGGAAGCTGTCAGATATTCAACTCCCGGCCATTTTTTACTGATTGTTACAGAAGTTAACATCTGGCTTTCTGCCAATCTGATTAGAGCAGGCTGGCCTTCTGGGTTTACTGTGGCTAAGGGGTTTATTTCCTGGTCAGGTTGCTGCTGCAGGTGATGGGTCAGAGTTCTGTTTTTAAGTAGGTTCTGGACTTTGTCCATTTGTATATTCAGTGTCTCAAACGCAAGAAAGTCTAATTCCAGAGTTCATACTCTTGGAATCTGGAACGTTTCATGAAGGCCAATTCAGGAGCATCTCAGAACAGAACCACTTTCTCTGAAATTTTCTTTCCTGCAAATCTGGTAAAGGTTCTTTTCCTCTCCCCAGAAAATTATCATTCTCTGGAGAAAGAACATACAGCCCTCTTCATCCTGTGTAGGTGCTTTGGAGGTGGGTTGGGCAGAAGTGAGACCCCCCGTGTGATCTGTGGGCCTATAGATGTTTGCCTAGGGGCCCTGGCTTTGCTCTTCTCACTTGATAAGTGGAGAATTGGGTTCACCTGAATCTTCTTCAGGGTTCTTTCTCTGACTTGGAGCCCAAGTCACTAAATGTTTTAAATTACATTTATGGGTATGAAATTGCAAGGGCTTATGGCCATGGGAAAAGTGGGCACGGGACATGAAAGTGCAGCCATGAGCTCCTGTCCATAGAAGAGGAGCACACAGCAGCTTTGGAAGCAGACTCAGGGGCAGTCCCTGTCCTGCTTCATAGCTGGCAATGTTTTTCAGGCCCCCAGTGGCAGGTGCTCCTTCCCTGAGCCTGACTGCAAGGGCCAGAGCCTACCGGGGGCTGCTTCTCAGCCTTGAGCCAACAGCCACCTATAAAAAGCTGTGCCATGTTAATCACAAGTGATCCGCTATCCCAGACTAAGTAGTAAGAAGAATCAAATATACCCCCTTAGGACTCAATAAAGCTATTTTCATTTTGATTGGAAAAAATAAAAAGCACTCAAAGGGTACTATTTTACTGTCTTCTAAATAATCGCTTACGCTAAAAGCATGGCTCAGCCCTGGCCTAAGGTCATCCGGTTTGTCACCTTCAGCACCATCTCTGCTACTGAATCTAGAACAAAAGTACTAATGGTAGCAGAATTGTCCCCCTGCAAGTCTGAAATTGTTGGCAACTATCTGAGGTCTCCCCAGAGGCCCCCTGCTCCCAGCCTCCGTGGTTGGAGTTAGAGCCAAGATTAGAGGTTGCCTTCAGTGAGCCCACCCCAGAGAAGTGGGAGCAGCCCAGGGTCGTGGATTAGAGGAGAAGCAGAGGGGTCAGCCCCAGAATCAGACCGCACCATGAACTTCATGTAAATGTGGAAGTAAAGATGGTAATGTTCACACACCCATGTTCTCTGCAGAGAGTTGTCCTTACAGGAAGATTGAGCAAATCTTGTCACTTCCATTTAGTAGGAAGACTCTGAGGATCCCCTGACTTCTTCCCTCCCCACCCCCATCTTGTAAACATCTGTTTCTCCTTGAACTCCCCAGGCTGCTGACTGGCAGAATTGTTCTCTGCCCCTCAAGTCCACAAGGAACTTGCCTGGCATCATTATCATCATCATATGTCCCTGGACTGCTTTGAATGACAGTATTCCCCCTCCTGTGCCTCCATTTCCAATATCCAAACTTCTTCAATTATTTTATATAACCAACTTCATTTTTATGAAAATTACGGGTAAAAAACATCCAGATGACAGATGTATATAGCTAGATAGAAGGATGACAGTTATTTCAGCTGATATTTTTCTGTATTTCTAAAATATCTCCAGTGCACATCTGTTGGTAATTAGAAAAATAATCCAATAAAGAAGCAAGTTGGGGAACACCCTGGTGGAGCAGCAGTTAAGTCAATTGCCTCTGAAGGATGAAGCCACCTACCCCTGGGTTCAAGTTCCTGGGTCTGGGAGAAACAACCAGTGTAAACAACTAAATGGAAATAAAATTTAAATGTTTTTTTAAAAAAACAAGTTGGGACCTTGAAGTTGAATATTTGATCAAATGTTAACTAGGGTTCTGGCTTCCAGGTTTGTTAAAAACCCCTTCTCTCTACTTACCATCTTTGGGTAACAACGCAACTCCCAGGTCATGAAACTACAGAGGATGGTACTATGCCCACCTTACTCTGTGGCTCTATCCTGGGCACAACTTTCCTTCTTTGGAAGCCTGATGTTCTGTCTTTCTACAGTTGTAACTGCAGCATTCTTAAAGGCCTATGTCTCCTCCGGTGAGTGCCCATACACAGGCTCACACTGGCTCCTGTCTCTCACAGGGCCGTGAGTGCCTGCCTGCCAGTCTTCAGAGACCAGAGCCCCAAACTGGATGGCTTGCTTCATGTAAGGCAGCCAGGGCAGTTTTCACTGAGCACATTATCTGTATGGTGTGTGTTTTATTCTCTTTGGCATATCATAAAATTTCCCAGCACTGGGCCTCTTGGTCTTTAATCCTCAACTTCTGCTGAAGTAGGCTGACCATGTTTCCTTGAGACAAAAAATGGGACATTGGGATGGCAAAAATAGGATGGGGCTATGCACTGTCGACTAAGGGAGTGGGGAGAGGAGAGAGAGCAATCAGAAAAGGAGCAGAGCAGCCAGGTCAGCAACAAGTATGTACTATGCAATGTCAATTGAAGACCACATAGTAATGACATGTGGTCCCACGGGACTTCATACAAATGATCAGGACCGGTGCAAGGAATTTTGGCACCCTAAGTGAAAACCAAATTTGGCATTCCTATAAGCCCCGCTGTAAATATCCTGCCTAAAACAAATGCTGCTTTAGCCAACTCAGTGTCAGAATGCCCAATAAACCCCACAGTGTCAGAGACAATCCCCATAATACTTACATGTGGCTTAACCATGCTGAGGTGTTCTCTTTGCTTTGGACAAACAGGCATGCAGGGTGGTAAGGAGGGGGTGTAATCTTCATCCTGTGTGTGTGTAAGAGGAGTTATTAGAGCAAGTGCACAAAATGAGGTAGTGTCTCTGTGACAAAGTCTGAGGCTGCCTGTTACTAGAGTAGGCCCACCCCCAGAGATAAAGACCCTGAGAAAAGGACAAAGGGAGTAGTTGCCCCTCTAAGTGAAAACAGTCAATCCAAAGTGCAGTCCAGAATACCTTGTAAGCGTAAGATGGGACCAATGGGCCTCGCGAATGCATCATTAACATACTAGGCTTCTGATTACTCCAATCTGGGAGCCCACACGCAATTTTTTTTAAAAGGTAAAAGTCCCTAGACCCCCAGGCCACAGTGTCAACCCTCCCTTGGGACCCTCCCCACGTGGGGTGTTTGTGCTTTCTCCAATAAACTTCCCTCTGCTTCCATTTGCCTCTTTGGTCTGCGAGTTCATTCTTCGAACAATCTTAGTATCACTTCCATTTCCTACCAAGGGGTGGGAACAGCAGTAGTGGCCTGTCACAGTCAGTGGCCAACAGGGGCTGGCTTTAGAACAGGGTGAAAGGGGCAACTGTTTTGGGGCCCCCTCAACAGACTGGTTTCAGGCAACTCAACTGCCCCCTTTGCCCTGCATTAAAGATGGTCCTGGTTTATTAAAAACAGGACAAAATTGTCATTTATCCTAAAAAGATGGACAGTTGCGAAATAGGAATAAAGTGGTACGATCCCATTTAAAACAGTATGTATGGTCAGCCTTATTTTCAACCAAGAACACGCTACTGTTAGGTTATCATTTAGAATCAAAGGAGCAAAGAGCTTTACACTAAACAAAAGTTAAAGGAACTCATCACCATTAAGCCAACCTTCCAAAAATTACTAAAGGGACGTCTATAAAATGGAAAGAAACCACACTTAGAATTAACAAGACACCAAAAAAAAATTTTTTAAAGGTGGTGGGGAGAGTAAAAATGTGAACTGTTAGGATAAGATCAAGATTAATTTACTTTCAAGTTTAAATAGGTTAGAAACACAGCAACTTATTTGTAAACATCACATTAACCTATAAACAAAAATCCATAGAAAAAGCAAAGAAGAAAATGCAAAGGGAATGCAAACATAACACAAAAGCAAGCAAAGCACAAAAAGTGAATAAGAAAAGAACAAAAGTATAGTGCCAGGATGCAAAAAACCCAGAAAACAAATAACAAAATGGCAATAAATATTTATCAGTAATTAATCTAAATTTTAATGGCCTTAACTTACTATTTAAGTTAGTGAGTGATTTGATGGGCAAAAACCAAAACCCAAATTTTTGACATCTACAGGAAATCCATCTCAACTCCAAAGAAAAATACAAGCTCAAAATAAAAGATTGAAAGACAACCTTACAATCAAATGGTAGTCACAAAAAGCAGGGACAAATCTATCTATCTATATATATACATACAAATAGATATAAAATAACATAGACTTCCAACTAAAAGAGGTAACAAGAGGCAGAGATGAACACTATATAATTAGTAAGGGAAAAATTCAGCAATAAGATATAACATTCTTTAGTATATATGCACCAAACAAAGGAACATCAAAATACATAATGCAATTATTAACAGACTAAGGGAGTGACATTGACAGAAACACAATAATACCAGGTGACATCAACAGCCCTCATCATCAATGTAAATTATCTAGATTGAAAACTGACAAGGAAAAATAGACTTAAATGATGAATTAGACCATATGGGCTAAATAGACATTTATAGAACATCCCATCACCCCAAAACAGAAAACACATTCTCAAGTACTTATGGAATATTCTCAAGGATAAACCATACTTTGGACACAAAACAAATGGCACTAAGTTTATGAACAGTGATATCTTATCTACTATCTTTTCCATCACTGGCAGAAAATTATAGATTAATCACTAAAAGACCTGGTGAAATCCCAAATATGTGGAGGCTAAACAACAGAGTACTGAACAACTATTGGATCAATGGGAAGTCAAATAGAAAATAAAAATGCTTACAGGCAAATGAAAATGAAGATATGAGCTCTGACAAAGTACAGAATGCAGCAGAAGTGGTATGAAGAGGGAACCTTCCAGCAATACAAGCCTACATCAAGAAACAAGAAACATTTGAAATAAATAATCTCATCTTAACCCTAAAATAACTAGAATAAGAACAACAAATGAAATCAAAAGTCAGTAGAAGGAAGAAAATACGAAAAGTTTCAGTGGGTGGGAATAAATGAAATAGAAATCAGACAATTCAAAAGATCAATGAGTTCAAGAGCTTATTCACTGAAAAGATAAGTAAAACTGACAAAACTTTAGTGAAGAAGCTCACAAAGAAAAACGAGAAAACTCGTTTAATAATAATAAACAATAACAAGTGAAAAGAGCAACTATCATCAAAACGGTATGGCATTGGATTAAAAGCAGACATCAAGATCAATGAAATCTGAGAACCTATAAGTTAACTCACATATATATGGAAAGTGAATCTGCAACAAAGGAGTTTAGAGAGAAAGAAAAATCTCTTCATAAAATGGTGTTAGTAAAACTAGACAGAAACACACAAAACAATGAAATCTAATCACTACCTAAACCCATACACAAACATACATTCAAAATGTATTAAAGATTTGGATGTAATATCTGACACCATACCATACACAGAAGAAAACATATGTGTTATATTCCATGACATTGTTTAGAGGCATTTTGGGAGACTTGACTATAAGGGTAAGGGAAACAAAAGCCAAAATAAATAAACAGATCTATATCAAAATAAAAAGTTTCTGCCCAGTGAAAGACATAACCAAATGGAAGAAACAACTGACTTAATAGAAAATACTTGCATGCCATTACAAGGGGTTATTCTCCAGGATGTATAAAAAGCTCATATAACAAACAGAAACAAGTAAACAATCAATAAAAGAAATGGGCAGAAGATCTGAATAAACATTTCTTCAGAGAAGACATACAGATATACAACAGGCACATAAAAAATGCTCATCATTAGTGATAGGCAGATGAAAATTACAATGAGATATTACCTCACATCCATAAAAATGTTCTGTCAAAAAGCTCAGCAACAGCAGGAGCTGGCAAAGGTATGGAGCAAATAAACACTGGTACATTGTTGGTTAGAAAGTCAGCTGC
>RJWH01008766.1:0-27776 GCA_004363575.1 Solenodon paradoxus
TCCTGCTTTTTACCAAGAGGAATCTATTTTTAATAGAGTTGGAACACTGTGAAGTTAATTTTGTATGTCAACCAGCAGGCGCTTGCGCTACGGGAGGCCAGTGAGTCTGTGTCGCCATTCAGAGGACACGTGTACCAGCCGCAGCAGAGAAGGCTCAGGCTCAGAGAAGGTGCTGGGAGCTGGAGGCCCCAAGGAATTCACACAAATGCCAAACAAGAGACGGCCAGAGAGAAACCAGAGCAGTCCTGGCAAGCCGGCTCACGATTAAGTGTCGTTTCTGATGAAAAGCAATCACACTTAAAAGATCCCGAAAATCTGCTCGCTGTGTGTAAGCGGAGCCTCCCAAGTTGAACGCGTGCCATTCACCCATCTGTGTGGGCGCCTCTGCTCTGGTACTTTCTTTAACCGCCCGGCTACTTTGCTACTTTGTTGACACGTCCAGCATCTGGACTGTTCTCTCTATTCAAACCTGAACTGCTTGAGTTTTCCTGCCGTCGAGCCCTGTCCTTGCAGGCATATCGCTCCTCCAGCTACTACAGCGGCCGCATCCGACTCCCGCCGTCTCTTGTCCAGTCTGGACTCATTCAGCACTTCTGGCCTGTGCCCCAATGGCGGCAACACCCGCACAGGGTGGAGAGACGGGGCAGTGCCACCAGCCCTGGGAGGGGGCATGCTTCCAGGGTTCAGGCGAAACCAGACAGCTCGACTTCAGAAGGATGAGTGGCTTCCTTGCTGAGCTTCTTCACATGAACGTATTGCAATTTAATTCATCAGGTCTCCTCATCCTGGCTTCTCTTCTTATTTTTCTGCTTCAGAAGCCTTCAAAGCTCGCTCAGCTGTACAGTCTCCACTGCCCTGTTCTCAGAGACCCAGATGGGGTGAGCCCCAATCCTGGGCGTGAGGATCTCAGCGGGACAAACACAGACCAGCGGCCCCACCAGGGCGGTGAGCTGTCACAGGCTGGGTGAATGAGTGCTCTGGGCAGCCAGAGAGGGAGGGAGCAATTCTGCTGACTGTGAGGAGAGCTGGTCAGGGAAGGTTTCCTGAGAGAAAGTGAGTTTCACACAGGATACTGAAAGATAAGTAGAATTTATCAGCAACAGGGAAGGGAAGTGAGGCAGAGGGAACTTCAGGTGGAAAGGCACACAGGGTGGAAGAGTATAGGGGTCAGAGACAGGATGCGTGGCAGTGAGCCAATGACCCAGATTCTGGCTGTCTAACTGGATGTGATGGCCATATGTGCATCCTCACCACATGGATTTATCCTCCCTGAAGTTTCCTAAGGGAAAATAGAACTAATAAGAGTTCAGATAAATGAAATCCCCTGAAGCCACTTCTTCTCACTTCACATGCTGCTGCACTAATATGTCTGAGGTCATATGGCCCTGTTTTCATTGTCTACTCAGGCTAGGCCCAACCTCATGATCACAAGTCACAGTGGGGACTGAACTGGTGTAAATGTAGGACTGAGGCACTGATTGCCCCAGCTGTGTTTTGGCAGTTGATGGCTCAGATGACTTTTCCTCCAGGACCTACGCTCAGTTGAAGAGAACTGTCTCATCCAAAGTCATGACCCCTTTCCACAGATAACGCATATCTGGTGCTAAATGCAGGAAACAAAGTCTGGCCCTTTCTCCCCGACACAGAACAACTCAGGGACCATCCCAACTTCAGAGCCGCCTATGGGACGACTGATATCTTTGTCACATCTATGTCTTAGCTCAACTTTCTCCTCTTCCCAATTCTGCACCCTCAGTCCACTATAGATGGTGATGCCCCAATACATCTCCCTATACACAAATCTGTCTCAGAGTCTGCTTTCCCGAGAACCTGATCTGCAACAGACAGCTTAAGAAGCCTGGTTCCCATTCAGGCAAGGTTTGCTGGCACTAACATAGTTTAAGAAAGACTGTGTCCATCAGAAGGAAGGTCAGCCATGGAGCCCCATACAGGTGGTCACTGGCAGTGCCCACCCGAGCACTGTGCTGGGGAGAAGTTGCTGGGCCAAGGCCTCGCAAGCTCTGTTTTACCTGGCAGGACTCTTCCCTACTGGGAAGATGGCTGGGTAGGGCTGCTGGAAGCTGATGCCATTGAATGAAACCTACATGCTGTAACTAACTCTTGCGCATGTTCATCAAGTGACATTTTCATTCTCATTTGCCTTTTCTGTGTGCCTCATCTGCAGAGAGAGAGGGTGCCTGAGCGTGCAGTCCATCTGGCAGTAACAAGTTCTTATTTTCAATCAACATGCTGACATTCAGACTTGGAATCTGTCTCTTGCCTGAATGGACAGATCAGTGCTGAGACAATAAAAGGGACATATGCTCAGCCCACAAGGCAGAGTTCAGCATTTGGATGAAGGTCATTTCACCATAGCAGTACCCTTTTGGGGGGTCTTTGGTGGACAGACAGTCCCCTGCTCAGCCTTGATTTTTTAAGCACAGACTTAACCCAGAGGGGACTGAAAACCAGCTCTACTTGCCGTAGCGTAGCCCCTTCTCAGTTCAGACTCTTTAGGAAACATACCTCTTTTCTTCCAGAGACCAGAGAAGATGCCTGGGAGTTTGGAAGAGTTTTTTTTCACAAGTAAAGGAAGCGAAGGAATTGGGAGCTGCCCTTGGGGTGACTCACAACTAAGGATATACTGCTGAGATTCTCGAAAGCAAGGATTTCCATAAACAATTCCTCTGGAATAAGAGATGGCATTGCTAGCAACTGCTTTCTGACTTCACTGTACAACCTCCGAGATAAAGTGACTGACATTGTAAGTAAATGACTAATCAAAATGGCATCTGCCCAGCCCACTTGGTGCCACAGAGGACCCTCCACTCAGGGTCCAGTATCCAGTCTCCAGAAGACAGGCTGTCACCCTCCCAATACTGTCTTTGAACAATGGAACCCTAGATAGACCTTTCCTGTCTCTCACAAACTAGGTGTTTCTTTTGGGAGTGGGGGGTGATATTTCCTAAGTTTCTGCTTTTGTAAATTGACTTTCAAAAGGAATTAAGAAACTTGGTCTCATCTCAACTCCACCTTTATTTCCCAATAACCCTTCTCCTCAAGTCATACATTATGTCTTTGCTCCCTCGCCTAAGTGTAGGTCCCCAGACATTTACCAGAGGAGAAATATGTGTGACCTCTTGTCCACTTGGTCAACTGAGGCTCCTTCCTCTAGGACCAGTCTGTGTGTCACTGGTGAGATTACTTTAGAGTTCCTGGTAGGCCTGTCTCAGATTGGCAGTACTAAAGGCAAGCTCCAAACATCTTCCAGAGTCCTCTTACTTCTTGGTAAAATAAGTTCATGGTAGAGTAGCAGTTGTGTTCACACACATCCCAAGGTCCAGGGTTCATGTGCCAGGCTGGCAGATGAACAACTAAATAAAATTAAATGCTTCTTATCTGCAGAGATGTATGCATCCCCATGTTTATTACAATCCTACTCACAATAAGCTAAGAAATGAGAACAACGTAAGAGGCCAATGTCAGATGAATGGATCAAGAAGATGTGGTACATATACACAATGGAATACTACACAGCCTTTAGAAGAGATGAAACCCTGTCATTTGAATCAGCATGGATGGAACTAGAGGGGATTATGCTAAGTGAAACAAGTCAAAAGACGAAAGAGATACCAGATGACCTCACTTAAAGGGGGAATGTGAATAGACAAAACAGGAACAGATGAAACATAACCAACCCTGGAACATTCGCAACAGAACTGAGGTGACCAAAAGGAATGGGATGGGTGGGGGCAAATGGTGGTGGAGCCCACTGGGCAATGGGGAAGAACACTTGGTGATTTGGTGGAGGGCATGGTGTGTTGATATATATCTAAGAAATAGGGAACCTATACATAGGAAATTATTTTAATGTATAGAATAATTATTACAATAAAATAAATTAAATATTTCTTCCTCTTCTCTCTGTTGCCTTCCTGTCTTCTCACCTTCATTCCTGTCTGCACCTTTACTTAAAAGAAAAGAAAAGAAAAAGAGATCTAGGGAAGAGATACAAACAGAGCCCAGATCAAATTCCTGGATCAGTGGCCCTTCCATAGGGACATTCCACCAAGCTACTTTCACTCTAATCAACACATAATCAACAAATGTTCACTAAGCCTCTACAGGAGCAAGTCAAAGCTGGCTGTGTTCACTAAAAGGCCAGGAACAGGTGCTAGGGCTGGGCGGGGTGGAGCTCTAGGCAGGCACACACAGGAGAACACGAGAGAAAGGCCCAAAGAAACTCTCAGTGTCTGCAGAAGGCCTTATCTCCAAGGTGAAAGAAGAGGACTCAGGTCAGATGAAGGGGCCAGCAGTAAATGTATCCAGCTCACAACTTGGCCAAGGGCTGGCATTCACTCAATTGCCAGTCCCTAAGAGCAAAGAGCTATACTGTCAGCCAGGACTGGCTACACAATCTATGAGGTCTAGAGCAAAATTTAAACTGGATGTTCTTTGCTCAAAAAATAGGACTTTAAAGCAAAGCATTAAACCAAGCAGGGGGCCCTTTAAAAAAAATTTTATTGATGGAATATTGCATCATAGCATGCAGGTTTAAAGTATGCATCACCTTAAATCAACATCTGAACATAATACATTAAGTTTACCACCACCATTCCAGTTCTTTCTTCACCAAAGGTTCTTCTAAGTACAGGACCCTGTGTGACCATGCATACCACACACCTACAAAGCTGTCCCTACTGATAGTCAAATTTGCCATTTCAATCAGTCAGACCTCCTACTACCTAATTCAGATCCTCCTGAACAAGTGAGGAAGCCAAGGCCCATGGAATTGAAATGCTTGTCCATTGCCTCACAGCAGGTCAGTGGCAGTAAAGGCTCCTTAGGAAACAAATATCCTATTTTTTTGCAAATCAGATAGATTTGTCTATTTGTTGTCAATTTAATATCTACTGCTAAGTTGGTTACGGATAAGATAAAAAGAAAAAATATACTCATTTAAACATAAAATAAGACCCCAACATATATTCTCCAGCCACCACTGCTAGTTCTTCTTTCTAGGGAAGCAACCCTGTTCCACCTGGGAAGCCACTGCAGGGTCCAGCTCACGCATGACATACACACAGGGCACTCTAGTATGTGAATGACCTCCTTCTGGGGTCCCCTGACCATCCCTGATTGTGGGGAGGGTGAAGAGCCAGAAACTAGGTCATGTTGTCACCATTGGAAAGACCTTGGGGATGAGCAGAGCAACCCTCCCATTTTACAGATGAGAGAACTGAGGCTCAGAGAAGGGACGTGTAGAGTTGGGAGCAGAACTGAGGTGTCCAGATAGAGCACTGCGCAAGGCCAATTTTGGCTCAGAAAACATGATGACCATATTCCTTGCAGTACTTCCTTCTCTACGGCATGGGGTAGATGAGTAGAGATAAGGGCCAAGAAACTGAGCAAGGGGCTTCTAAGCCAGACAGACCTGATCAGTTCTTCCGCTTCCCAGCTGTACAAATATTGCTGTGTCATGGAAACCTCTGTACCACAGTTTTTGCATCTGAAAAAATGGAGGTAGGAATAGCTACCTCAAGGGTCAGAGATAAGATGCCTAAAATGCGCAAGGGAAGCCCTGTCCCTAGAGAGGTGCTCAACAAAGTGTGTCCTCTCACCCTCCCTCCCTCTCTTCCTTTGTCGTAACAGTTCCAGCTGGGACAACACTCAGCTTAGGATCTCTGTCCTGTGTGGTGTTAGGGGAAGCATTGAGCATCTTCTTTTTATTTTTATTTTTTTAAGGAAAGGTGCAGGCAGGAGTGAAAGCAAGTAGGCAGGCAGGGAGAGAGAGGAGGAAGAAGCATTTATTTATCTATTTAGCTGTTCATCTTAGTTGTTCCCCATCCCTGGGTCATGAACTGGGCTTTACATGGTCTATGCCAGAGCCTCAGACTTAATGTCTAAGCCACTAGGGCTCAACGCAAGTGTGTAGACTTATCTCCCAATATGCATGAAGGTGCAGAGCTTTCTGAAAAAAGACTTTACCACATATACCTTGAGGTTGCCATTCACAGCAGCCTGGGGGTCAATGGAAAAGGAACAAGACAAACCTCATTGTGGAGCATCAGAGGCTGGGGTCACATCAGACATCCTGTCTCCCTTGCCTCTCCCCTCCCCTAGTAATGCCCACAAATCCTCAAGGGAAGAGGAAACCCTGAAAGAGCGCCATGACCCTGTGGCCAATCAGGAGGCAGTTAATAAAGCTGTAACTCCAGGAGACACCATACCCCTACCAGCACTGGGCATGCCACTATGAGGATCCACAGAGGCAGGGAAAAGTGAGGGCCTTCAGGGAGAGGCAGCTGGCCACCACTGTCACCGCAGCTGCTCACCCCCCCGCTTCTGACACCTGACAAGATCTCTTACATGTGGGCAAGCTCTCCAGTGGGTGGCCGCAGCCTCTCCCACTCCTGGCCCCTTCCTGCTCATAGTGCCATGACCATGCATGCCTCTGGGTGGTGCCCAGTAAGCACACGCACCAGACTCTCTCACAGAGCCATTTCCCGGTGCCTTTCCCAGAATGTCCACACAGCCATTCCTAGCCTGGTCTCTACCTCCTGCTTTGTTCCACACTCCAGGGTATTCCCGGTCATCATGATTTGAGGAACTATATCCCACACAGATCCCTAACGGAGGACATTTATGACCTTATGGACTCTTGAGGCGACTGGGGAAAGTTCCTTCTCCAGTGACAGCTGGAATCTTGGGGCGTGCGGTCCAAACAGCACAGATCAGAGTGGCAGAGAAGTTCACAATGGGATGTGAAGTCGGACAGACCTGCTTAGCAGTTTGGTCCCGTAGGCAGGTAATATGCCCTCGCTCAGCCTCAGTTTTCTCACTTATAAAGTGACCAGAAAAGTAATATCTTCTGCAGAGGAGCCAAGGAGAGAGTGTGAGTAAAGAGCTGCACAGGGACAGGGAACCACGTGCTGCTCTGCTCAGGAGAGTCCCCAAGGTTTCCATCACTCAGTCTCTTGATGCAACTCACCCAGAGGTCACGACATCGCATCACTGGATTCCCTCCAATTTTGATTATCTCCTTAAACTTGATTGAATCCCATCACTGGAGAAAGCCTGTATCTCCACACTGCCCACTCCTTCTGCTCCTCTAGCTCCCTGTGTTGATGTGGCCCCTCCCTTTCTAGCTCTTCTCTGCACTGTCCCCCTCCATCTGCCCCGTTCCTGCTGATTCTCAGCTTAAAAGTCCCTTGGCACCCAGAGCATCCTCTCCTGTAAGTGAAACTCTTCCTGAGCCACACCCTCTGGGGACACCTTTGTGCCCTTGGAAGCTGGCTTAGCTCTCTCCCAACGCAGCCCTCTTGTGGAGGCTGTGACTCAGGCCTGTGTCCCCAGAGACAGAGACCTTGGAGCCAGCACTGTCACCCTGGTCATCTCTGTACACTCCCTTGTGCTTGATTCAGTGTTGGGTGAGTGTTGCTGGGTCAAGAAATGCAATATGTAGGTAATTTGGTCGTTGTCTAATCACTCCATGCATGCGCAAAATCTCCACACTCTTCTTTTCAGACTCAGCATTTAAAACAAACAAACAAACAAACTAAAAAGAGGGAGCGGGGCTCAGACTCATGCACACATTCCTGTCTTCGGATCATTTAGGGAATAATCAGAGGCTGGGGTGCCCCTCCCACCCCCGCCAACCTGCGGAACACTCACTGGCTTCTGCCCATTTCACTGTCTTACACTTTTCCTAATGGGCTAATGGAGTGGTCACACCTCATGGCTCACCGCTGGAAGAATCTGCCCTTGCAAACTCACCACGAGCAGATCCTCACAGCCCACACCCTGCCCGGCACCAGCCCTGGGACACCCGGGCTCCCCCTCATTTCCTCAGAGCTTCCCAAACTCTCCCAGTCCTGAGTAAGTCCTGTCTCCAAACCCGAATATCCAAACCATCCGTCTGCAGTGCCAAAGCACTCTGATTACAGACATGTCCATCACAGTCCAAGGAGGATTCAAAAATGTTTTAAAACACTCACAGGAGGATGAGCACGGAGTTCCGGGGAGTGGGCCCTCCTGGGAAGAGAGGGAGCGGGTAGTGGGACTTTGACTTAGCTGCACTGTTTCATTTCTCTAAAGCCAAGGCAGATGGCAAGGGTATCCGTGGCTGTACACTAGTGTGTGTGTGTGCGTGTGTGTGTGTGCGTGTGTGTGTGTATTTTGTAATTTTTTTAAAGCATAAGAAAACCGTTGCACTCTGGTAGAATAGTGGTTAGGTCAACTGCCTCCGCCTCTGGCAAAAGCGCAGTCCACATGCATCCCAAGGACCTGGGTTTGCAGCAGGAGGCTGCAGCAACCAAGATAAACAAGTAAATAAAGAAATATTTCTTTCTCCTCTCTCTTCCAGCCTGCTTGCCTGCTCGCCTTCACTCCTGACTGCAACTTCCCTTTAAAAGAATAAATGTAAGGGAACAAAAGCACTTGGGGATAGAAGCACAACACAATTTAGGAACACAAGGCAGCAGGAGGGCTCCCCTGGGCTCCCCGCTCATTCTTGGGGTTGAGGATCCTTTCGGCCTCAGCCTGCTCCCCAAATCAGCCCTCAGGGGCCCCTCCCCTGTTCTTCCCAGCCCATCTGGGGCCCCAGAGTCTCCAGGCTGCCCTCGGCTGGCCTCACCTCCCAGAGCCTACGCATCAGCCCCCACCATCCGAGTCCACACACCTAAGCCTTGAGGAGGGCCCTATGGATTCTCGGGGTGGCCAGGCCTCTGAGCCTGTGGTAAAAACAACAGGGAGCGTGAGCGCCGCCCACCTTCTTTCACATCTGGAGAAAGATGCCAGGCCTCCTGGAAACCTGACAGTCCTGCACTCTGCAGCCTCGCCACCCGCTCGTGGGCCTTTAACACCAGGACTCCAGCCCGCCCGGAAAGTGGGAGGAGGAGCCACGGAGAGCACCAGCTCCGTGAGGGCCAGCCGGGCCGTCTTCTCACGGGGACTCCTGGACCTCATATCTGCCTGGTCACGAAGGAGGCGCACCCTGAGGACATGTCCTAAGCCAGGATGTGCTTTCTCCTTGGCGCCTGCGGTTCCAGATCTCCCTCTTCCTCCTCAGGCATCCTCCTCTCCCTCTCTGTATGAAGTAAGATGGTAATCCTTCCCTCTTTTGCTGACACCCACAGAATCTGTGACCACAGAGCAAATAGGACCTTTTTTAAAAATATTTATTTTTTAACTTCTTGAAGAATAAATTATATGGAGAATTGTATAAAACATCATGCACACATGTTCAGCTCAGCGGTATTTTAAAAAGTGAACATACACATGAAATGAGCTCACAGGACAAGAAACAGCCTTAGTAGGTTCCAGGAGCTCTGCCTGGCAGTTTTCCAGGCACTCTTCCCCCACCCAAAGGTGAGTGCCCTCTGACTTCCGAAAGCACAGAAGACTGGTGCCTGTTTACTGAAGTGGAAACACAGTATGAACTCCTCTGGCTTCTTTTACTAAACTTTTTTTTTAAATAAATTGATTTTTTTTTTCTTTAGTTACCTTCTATGTGATTAGTAAGATGTTGAATTCAGTTTGTGTACATTTCACACCACTCCCACCACCAGAGTTCCAGTGCCTTCCACCACCACCACCGCATTAACCCCTTCATTCCCTTGTTCCCTCCCTCCCATTCCTCTGGTAGCACTAGTCCTGCATCCTGTGGGTTTTGTCAACATTATTCTTATGAATTTCACTCATACTGTCTCTTGCACCTGTAGCTCTTTAGTCTCACTATTGTATATAGCATTCCAGTGTGAAACCAGAGTGCATTTTATATATCCACTCTCCACTGAGAAGTGTTCAGTTTCCATTTGACCTATTATGAAGAGTACTGTTAGGTAAGGAAGGTTTGTATTTCACTTTATTTAATTTGTGGTTAAAAACCACGTAACATAAATTTACCCTCTTAACATTTATTTTAAAGAAGGAAGAAAAGAAGGGAAGGTGGGAGGGAGGGGAAGAAGAAGCATTTTTATTTATTTACTTTGCACTCCTCTCCCAGATTCAAGAGCCCAGCGCCTTGGGCTTTACACGTTCTACACTCCAGCTGTCTCGGCCACCCGAGCCATAAGGGCGCACACTCTCAACAACTTTTAAATGCACAGTATTGTTATTATACAATAGATCTCTAGATCTTTTTCGTCTTCCATGACTCAAAGTATACCTATTGCAAGCAGCCCGTTATCTCCTCTATGCCTCACCCTTGCAGAGTGGCAACCATCATTCTACTTTCTGTTCTCGCGAGTTTGACTACTTGAAATTCCTCAAATAAGTGGGATCAGGCAGTACTTACCATTTTGTGATGGGCTGGTTTCACTTAGCACAAGGGCCTCCAGGTTCATCCATGTTGCGCAGCATATGTTCGGATTTCCTGTGTGCGCGTGTGTGTGTGTGTGTGTGTGCGTGTATGTGTGTGTGTGTGTGTGTGTTTGGTTGTTCCCCAAGAGCCCAGGCACTTGGGCTTCCCGTGGTATATGCCCCAGCCACCAACTTGGTGCCTGAGCCACCAGGGTCAGGATTTCCTTCTTAAGGCTGAATAATGCCCCATTGTGTGTGTGTGTGTGTGTGTATATATATGTACATATATATATATAAATATATATTCAACATTTGTTTAGCCATTCATCCACAGACACTTAGCATGTTTCTATATCTTTTTTAGTATATTTTTAAAAAATTATTGATATTTATTAAACCTTTTCCTACAATAGTACATTCATTTTTTAATTTTGACATTGAATCTCCATCTATATTTCACACCACACCTTCCACCAGCGTTCCAGTGTTCTTTACCCCCACCTTTTTCCCTGTTTACATCAATCCCACCTTCTACCTGCCCTGGCAATCAACATCTTGTGTCTTGAGAGCTTTGGCTAGGGTTTACCTATTTATTTCCTTTATTTCATTATATTGGTTTGTGAATAACATAGGTATGCAAATTTATTTTAGAGATTTTTTTTTTTTCAATTCTTCTGGATAAATTCACAGACAGGGTATTGTTAGATAATATGATAGTTCTATTTTTAGTCTTTTTGAGGAAACACCATGGCAGCTGGACTATTTTACATATTTTATAGTCCCACCGACTGTTCCAGTTTCCCCACAGCCACATCAGCACTAACTGGTTGTGAGATGATATCTTATTGTGATTTTAGTTTGCATGTCGCTCATTAGTGATGTTGATCATCATTTCATTTGTTTATTGTTCATAAAATTTCTTTGAAGAAATTTCTTTCAAGTCCTTTACCTATTTGTTGTTATTGAGTTGGAGGAGTTCGTTACAGTTTTTAAATATGAATCCCTTATAGGATATAGGGTTTGCAAATGTTTTCTCCCATACTGTTTGGTTTGGTTTGGTTTGGTTATTTTATTTTTTCACTCTGTTGATTGCCTCCTTTGTTGTGGAAAAGTTTTTAAGTTTGATATAATCCCATTTGTCAAATTTTGCTTTTGTTTCCCATGCTTTTGGCGTCATATTCAAGAAATCAGCACCCATGCCAATGTCTTAAGTCTTTCTCCTCTTATGTTATCTTCTAGGGACTTTATGGTTTAGGTCTTTAATGCACTTTGAGCTAAGTTTTTACATGGTGTGAAGTAAGAGACCATATTCATTCATTGAATGTAGAAATCCAGTTTTCCCAAAACCATTTGTTGAAGAGACTATCGTTTAGCTAGTATGTGGTTTTGGCATTCTTACCAAAAATCATTTGAACTATCTGTGAGGGTTTCTTTCTGGGATGCCTGTTCTGTTCTATAGGTCTATATGTCTGATTCGGGTTTGTTTGTTTAAGGAAAAGTACGGGTAGACAGGAAGAGAAAGGAGGAAGCATTTTATTTTTATTTAGTTGTTCACATTGGTTGTTCTCCCTGGACCTTGGATGTAAACACCGGTCCTTGGAATGTATGTGGATACACTCCTTCGGAGGTGGCTGGCCTACCACTACTCCACCAGAGCATGCCTATGTCTGTTTTGGTGTTAGTTCCAAGCTGTTTTGATTACGGGAACTTTGTAATATGTTTTGAAATTAGAAAATCTGAGGCCCCCAGCTTTTTTTTTTCCCAAGATTGTTTTGGTTATTCATGGTTTTTTGAGAGTCCGCATGAAATTTAGGATCGTTTTTTCTGCTTCTATAAAACATGCCATTATGATTTTGATAGAAACTGACTAAATCTGTAGACTGCTTGTATGGACATTTTAACAGTATAGGTCTTCCGATCCATGAACACAGGAATGTGTGGAATGTCTTTCCATTTATTTGTCTTCTTTTAATTATGTTCCTGTCTTCTTTAACTTCTTTCTGCAAGTCTTTGTAGTTTTCAGTGTTCAAATCTTTAGTCTCCTTGATTAAGTTTATTTCAAACTATTTCATTATTTTATTTATAAATGGGATAGGTTTGTTAATTTCCTTTTCAAATTGTTCATTGTTAGTGCAAAGAACACAATAAATTTTGAGTGATGAGTTTATAACCTAAAACTTTGCTTAATTCATTTATTAGTTCTAACATGCTTTGTGTGTGGAATCCTTAGGATTTTCTACACATAAGATCATGTCATATAAAAAAGGAAAAAGCTTTCTTCTTCCTTTCTATTTTTGTTGCATTTTATTTATTTTTCTTGCCTAATTGCTCTGACTAAGACAGAACTTCTTAAGGACTCTGAGTACAGAATTACAAAGTTGTCCCCAAATCCCCAGCTCTTTTGGGTAAACAGAGTCACCCAAGATCACAATTAATTGATTACAGCAGGGATTAGATTTGACCTATCTGGAAAGGGAATTCACAGTTTCTTCCCACTTTCTTTTTTCAGTTATGTGGTCTGTCATTATTAAAATAGCATGATTAAATTGAGAAGGTAACACTCATTAATAACCCAACACAGAGTTCTTTAGAAAAGGTAGCTCCAACATTGGGTCAACATTGATGTGATTGGGGGAACATAAGAGAAAACCAGAATTGAGACTAGGAGGAAATGGGGCCTATGGAGGGCAAATAAAAATAAAAAAGGCAGTGGAGTCCCCTAGGTGAGGGATGGAAGAAAGGGGAGTAAAACTAACAAGGGGATGCTGTAGTCTCTGCTTGAGATGGCTAGCTGTTTCTGCACTATTATTGGTTCACTTTTCTAAAAATAAATATATTTTAAAAGGAAGCACTATATCTATATCTTAAACCACTACCAGAATAATTTGCCATAAATAGACTGCAACTGTGGAAAATAAATACACTGAAAACTATAGCATGCTGCTGAAATCTAACTGAACAGTTGTCTGCCAATGGATGCCAGATAGGGCCTATTTTCTCTTCAAAGAGAAATATTAGCATGAGTTGGGGAGAGGTGTGGAAAACATTACTACCACAATAAATTTCTCCTTGATACAGCCAGAAAGATTAGGAAACAATTAAAAAGGAATTAACTTTCTCATCTTTTGATTCAAATTTATTTTATGTTGGTTTGATGTACCACCTAAAATTACCTCTCCCACCTCCATGGAACATGTCTTGAAGTGAAAAAAATCATAGGCAGAGCTCAGTTTTGTCTTTTTTCATGTGTGCAAAACAGCCCACTCCAAAGAAGATCATGAGAAATGGGGGCTGTGGCTGAGAGAGAAATCTGGGGCATTTCTAAGGAGGTAGCAATATGTATGGTTACTAGAGGCATCCAGGAGTAGGTTCTGAGACACGCTAACATCTCCCAATCCCATTATCGGCTTTGCTAGGAGGATCTGCAGGGAAAGCAAGAGCAATTCAAAGGTTAAAGAAAGGGAGCCAGCAGTTTCTGCCATGAATTCTTAGTTTTAGTTGTCTCTTCACTCTTCTCCCTTCCTTTCCATTCTCCCCCTATCCATCCATATTCCACATCCCCAATTATAGCCTACCTACTAATGTCCATGAAGCAGTTAAATGGGAAGTACTTGAGCCATTCCTTTCAAGAAAGACCTATAATAGTTCATCTTGACAAAGACAGAATCTAGAAGCCAGACATAAACAGACTGAAACTTTGACTCCCTAAAATGGAAAGTTTTCCTTCTGTATAGCAAAAAAACACAATTAAACAACATTCGGAGACAAAAAAAAAAAAAAAAACAACAAAAATGGAAAATATTTACAATATAGGTCACAATCCACAGCTTCTACTAATCAATATAGGTAAACAACTCAACAGAAAAATGGACAAAAGAAATGGAGAAGAAACTTTCAGAGGAAGAAATGCAAATGGCCAATGCCTACATTAAAAAGATGATCCACCTTCCTAGTTATCACAGAAATTTACAAGAAAACAAGACACTATATGAGACTTATCATACTGGGAATATATAAAGATCTGTTAATATCTGGTAGTTGAAGGGTTTAAACAAAAGAGCAATTTCATACATCACACTTTCTTTTAACATATTTGTAAAACAATCTGATAAAGTCCATCAGCTTTTCATATGTCTATACCCTTTGATTCGGAGGTTCATTTTTAGGAATCTATCCTACGGAAGTACACACACATTCAAGGATATTTATACAAAGGTATTTGTTGCAACATTATCGATAGTATACAGAGGCATCCTTAATATCGGCTTATAGAGGAATAGTGATAAATGGTACAGAATATTCATACTATAGAATACTAAGCATTCTATAAGGAATTTGAGATAAAACTATGTATTATATATACACATATACATATATACATATACATAATTGAGTAAAAATTCAAGTTTCAGAATCAGAATTTCATGTATAAATTAAAATTAAAATTAAATCAAAGCATTTAGAGAACAGTGAATGAAATGTGTTTTCCTTACTAATCAGGGCTTACATAGTATTTACATGATATTACATAGTATTACATAATATTCTTCAGTTTATTTGCCTTTATATTCACACTGTTTCTGCAGTTCACTACAAGTGCTGTTGAAACATTATTTGAATATCCCTTTTGAAATCACCTTCAAATGGCTTGTTAAGTTAGGTTTGATGCCTTTGATGGTGTCAAATCTTCTCTTGACATAGTTTGCTTCGATCTGGAAAACAGAAGTCCTACAGTGACAAGATGATCATAAACACAACTGATTCCTTTTGTTTCCAAAAACGTCTAAGTGACAAGTGATGTGCTAAGCTGTATCCAGCTTGAAAGGCAAACTTCCAAAGCATAATAACTCCATAGGCTGATACAAGTGAGGTTCATCGTGTCCTTGAGTGTCATAACCACCGAAGACTCTGGATGCTCATGGAGAAATCTCCGATAATTAACCTGGCCTATGGACACTTCCATCCCACACATCTGTCTGTGCTGGCCCCATTTCCCAGGCTATTGTAGTGTGACTCAGACACATCGGAAAAGATGGAGAGAGGCATGCTAAAATGCCATTAGGGTTTATACTTAAGGATTGTAAGGGGGCCAGGTTTGATGGGGATTTTATTTCAAGTATAAAATTTTATACCATTTACATTGTCAATAAATATGTGCCAACTCAATTAAAAACATTTTCATAGATTGAAAAACATCCAAAAGAATGACTCATCAAGCATTATGGTAACCATGTTTATGCCTAATGGGAGATTTGTTTAGACTTTCTGCTTAAAATCGATATGGAAATTACTCTTTACCCCAAATAAGAGAAGCACAGTGTCCCCCACCTCTGTATCAGGAGCAGAATGTTCAGATTCAAGTGTTGTTAAGAGCAAAGCAGCAGCGTCACAGAAAAAGGAAACTCTTGGAGAGTAACAAATAGTTTATAGCAAGCAGCAAAGAACATATTGAAAAGTGCAATCTCTTTTAAATACCCATGATGGAGCATTCATTTAAAAAGAACTTTGAGCAAATAGAAGCAAATCATTTTCTAAATGCTTTTGCAAATCGTTTCTACCATTATAACTCTAAATTCATTCCTTGTGGCTTTTACATGGTATTTATCACAATTTGAAATTATTTTAATTATTTCTCCACTTATTTTGTATTTGTCTCTTTTCCCCCCTAGAATATAAGTCCATAAGAATAGGGGCCATGTCTGTCAATCACAGTCTCTAGCAAATAATAGATACTCGATTAATTTGTTGGCTGAATAGATGGATGAATGAAAACAATAAAGCTCCTTACATAAGGAAATGACAACCTCAGAACAATCTATTGTGGGACAAAAATAGTAGAAAACTCTTTAAAGATCAAAAAATATGAAAGACTTAAGAAATTTAGCAGATTGTAGAGAGAATACTTGTCTAGAACCTTCACTAGTTTCTTGATGAAGAGAAATTACAAACCGATACCTTAGTTTTGCTACTTAAATAAATATCTAAAACTTGTGAATCTCTGTATATACAAATGCTAAATTAACAGTAGCATAAGCTACATAGAATTTTTAATCCATAATGTGAGTTTGGTGTTTGGAAAGAGCCTGGTTTTGGTGCCAGACCAATATGGACGTGAATTCCAGTTCGAGTATTCTATAAGAGTTTGTATGTCATCCTCATTCATCTGTGGGGAAATATTTATGAGATAATTGGGGTGATTTGAACACTGACAGAAAGTTAGTGATGTTAGGGAGCTGTTTATTTGGGCAGATGGATGATAACAGTAGTATGTTTTACATTATTTTAAAGGGTCCCCATCTATGTATTGTGGGTGTCCTAGTATGATGTCTGTGATTTGCTTCAGGACAGTCAAGGTGGGGCTGACTATGGGTAAAACAAGATTGACTATAAATTTGCAGTTGTTGAAGCTGGTGTTACATATAATTTCACCATTCTAGTCCTTCTACCTTTTATACACTTGAAAAAATTTTCATAGCCAAAAGATTTTTTAAAGCCCTGTATGTATGTATGGGTTAGAATAACACACAAGCTGAACGACTCTAGGTAAGCTTCTAGCTTTCTCTGTCCCCTACTTCCTCACCTGTAAAATAAGGATGATGATGACAATAATAATAATAATAATAATAATAATAATAATAATAATAAACTATGTTATAGATTACTAGAAAGTTTAAAAAATGGAATACAGATAAACAACTTGCAACAATGACTGACATATAGTAAGGGCTTATTAAATATTAGCAATTCTTACTATTAAGATTATTACGGAGGGAAAGAGCATATACAGCATGGACACATATGTACCAAAATGTTAACACTCTAGGAGGGATTAAGGGTGATTTTAGTGTTCTTATTTCCATTTAACTCTATTTTACGATATTTTGACAGTGATATGAATTACCTATATAATAAAAATTCAGCCAGGATGCTGTCACAAATCCTTTTATGAGTAAAATTAAATTATCTAATGACAATTAAATGAATATGAAATTGAATTAATCATAATTGAAAACTATCCAGGATCAAGGAATGATCAAGTCACAGGGAGTGGGTGGTGCCAGGTCCCAGGGGTGGACAAGTCTGGAAGAGTCAGCAAGCCTTTTGGGAGGAAAGAGGCCTCTGAAGTCTCTCAAGGATGGCCTGCCCTGCACAGTAGTCCTCTCTGCTTACTGCTTCTTTCCTTACATTAAAAAGGTTTATTTCTTGCCTGGCCTTTCTACTCTCAACATATCTTCTCCTTGGAAGAAAGCAGCCTTTCTCACAGCTTCAATATTATACTCCCCTAGATGGCTTCCAAACCCAGATCTCCAGATACTCTGGCCCTGTCTCCCAGCTTCCCGTTAACCAATTTCAACTGGGCATGTTTGTTTCACTTTAGATTGCAATGTGTTTGTGACATAAATTCTCTCCCAACCCCACAGTGTTTTCTTACTGCCTTTCCAATGCCACTAGGCCTCTGGTCTGTGGAGTAAATATCTCCGTGTCCTTCTGCCCTCACCATACTCTCTATGTGGGAGGTACTAAAGTCATAAACATGGAAATACAGGAGCTCTAATCTCAGGAGTCAAGTGCTTCTGCCAATATCCCTGCTCAGAGAGCTCTTTAATAATTTTCCCCCAATGAACTTCTACTCACCCTTCATTGTCCAAATAAATGCTACTTCTTTCATAACCCTTTTTCCAACTTCTTCCTCTGAGGCCTCAGCTTGGCCCCTGCTGTCTTGTATTGTGCTTACTAACTGTAAAGGAGACTGCTAATTGTCCCATAATAAGAATCATATTTCTCTTATAGCAAGAGTCAACTTGAAACTTAGCTCAAAAAGCTAAAATTTATCTCAGAATAAAGACCACAGTATCCAGCCTCCTATGCAGTGAGTTGTGGCCATTTGCCCAAATCTTATTTCGTGAAAGAAAGTGAGAGAAACAACACATAGGGAGAAAGTTTGAAGGGAGGAGTTACGGTCTTTTTCCCACTGCCTCTCTCCTGGCTAAGCTGAGATGGAGTGTAAACCATCTTGGTTCTGGCAGATGTGGACGACACCCTAGGAGCAGAACAATACCAAACCTTGGATGCCTCCCCACAGCCGGTCAAGTAAAAGAGAAACAAACCACTTTACTCTTATAAGCTACTGTTGCTGTAGGTCTCAGCAACAAGCAGCCAAACCGCTTTCTTAAATACGAGATTGCCTACCTCTGATCAACCCCATCCCACCAGGTTGTATAATTAGGTGAAGATATTACATACATGTCACAGAAGTCTCCAAACAAGAGGGAAGAAAGCATAAGACAGACAGAATACATGAATTTGAAATGGTTGAGAAGTTTCTAAAACTGATATAAAACCTTAAGTCACAAATTCAAGAAGGTATATGAACTCCAAGAGGGTAAATACAAAGAAAGCCACACCAATGCACACCATAATAAGACTTCTGAAAACCAAGACAGAGAGAAAATTTTGGGGGAAAAAAAACAAAACAAAACATTTGCCTAGTGCTTGGCATAGAGCAGTTCCTTGAAAATCTCTATTGAATGAATGAATAATGGTCTAGGTGAGTGTTTGATAGGCTGAAATCACTTGTTGCCCAGCACATGCTGTTGCAGAAACTGTACTGAGCTGGATATCAGTGACCTGAGGTCTGACTCCAGCTCTGCCTTAGTTAGTAGTGTGAAACTAGAAAGCCGCTTCCCCACTCTGGACCTTCATTTCCTGGTGATAAAATGAAGGAGTCAGGTTTCTACTCCTGATAATGGCAGATCAACTCTCCTACCAAGAATATCTTAAAAAGCTAGACAAGACTAAAAAAAAAAAAAAAAAAAAAGAATAGTTAAAAGTTATTGGAGAGAGATTTTGGCAGCTAGGACTTGAGATGGAATCTCTGGAAGAAAGGAATCAACTGAAATAGGAGTTTAGGAAGATAACCTTAGCTCTCAACACTTGTACAGGGTAGAGAAGACAAAAGGTGAAATGTGTTCTCAAACATTCACTTTACCCTGGAAGCAATAAAAGTTTTAATTTAAAGTATGATGTAGACATACCCTGGTGGCCTAGTGGTTTAAACCAGGCACAGTCCACATGCATCCCAAGGTCCCAGGTTCAAGACCCAGGGCCGGGGACAGAACAAATGATGAACAATTGAATAAAATGAATAGAGTGCTTCTTCCCTCTATCTCTTCCTGTCTGCCTACTCTTTGCTTTCATTCCTGCCCACACCTTTCCTTTAAAAAATAAAGTATAACATGATAAATCATAGATGTGTGTTGTATCCACTGAGATCACTAATAAAAGAAGAGTGAAAGAATGTATAACAAGCTAATAGAGGAAGAAATGGATGGATACAAATATTTGACATCCATAATCCACAGAGAAGAAATTCACACTGGTAGTTAGCAGGGAAGAGAGGAGAGAAACCAGGAAGCAATGAGTATGGGATTTCCTGTAGGATGATGACGATGTTTTAGAACTGGACAGAGATATTGGTTGCACAGAATGATAAATGTACTAAATGACACTGGTCATCTAAAAGGGTTGATTTTATGCTATTTGAAGTTTACTTTGGTCAAAACTTGTTAAATACTTGATTCATGTAAAATAAGGCAAGAGAAAAAGTAATACAGAACAGATGTGACAAAAGAAAATCAGAGTAAGATGGTAAACTTAAACCCATGATCAATAATTACATTAAATGTAAGGGGTCATGATATATCAATCAAAAGACAGAAATTATCACAAAACTCAACAATATACTGCTTATAAAAGATATACTTTTCATATCAGGACACAGGAAAGTCACGTTAAGGGTGGAATAGTCTACCATATAAGCATAAACAAAGGGAATGGTGAAGCTGAACTACTCTCAGACAAAGTAGACTCTGAGGCAAGCAGCATTAGCAGAGATAAAGAGGAACAACTCATAATGAAAAATATTCAATCCACTGAGAAGCCATAGAGCTTCTAAATTCAATTGCACCTACTATCACAACTTCAAAACTATGACCCAAAAATTGACAGAATTCAGAGGTAAGCACTCCAGAACATAGAGGAAGATTTCATTCACCTGCTTTTCAGTGACTGATAGAACAAGCAAGGAAGAAAATACAAAGACATCCAAGATTTGAACTCTACACTACACAAATGTGACCTACTTTGTAGGATACACACATTTACCAGACTCTTACATGGACCAGAGATGATCATCTGTGGGTCCATGAAACAAATCTCAACACAATTCAAAGGACTGAAATCATACAGAGTATATTCTCTGACTATGGCAGACTTAGGCTAGAATCACTAACAAAACGATAACAAGAAAATTCCCAACTGTTTGCAAATTAAGCAACACACTTCTAAAATGAGGAGGCCAAACAGATGCTCTCCGGGTCCCTTCATGGTCGGAAGTTCTCAAGTCTAAGAAACTCATTTGCCAACTTTCCACTTCACACTGAGCAGAAAAGACTGTATGACAGCTTGTCCTCATGTCTTAGAGGCTAATGGGATTGTAAGACTTTGCCTCTTTCCTTCTAAGAGAGAGAGGGAGAGAAAGAGGAGAAGGAGGGAGTTGATTCCCTGGTTAGAGTGAGACAAGCTTCTACTTGCTCTCTTTCTTCCTTCTGCCTCCTGGGCTCTGCAGGGGACATTCATGCTCCCCAGAACCACTTTTCCCAACTTGGAGACTATGTCGCCAGGGAGACACCCACAAACCATCCAGATTCTTGAGTCTCTTCCAGTTCCATGACAGCAATCACTCCATTTCTGAAACTGTTCACAGGAGAGAATGACACTAAAAGTATTTCCTAGTCTACATTTTGATTTCTCAGTCAGAACCCAGAGTGACTCAGAGACCAAAGCTTGGACACAACATTCAGCCCCGAACTCTCAGAGCTGGGCCTCTTATGTGTGCCTTATATGGGTCCCTGAATATGGCTAAAAGCAAGTCCTATAAAACTGGCAAGTCCCCCAACTGGAGGGGTAAGGCCTGGTGTAGACCAACTCCCAAAATGATAAGAACTCTCTTCGGTTAACCCATCCAGACTTGTCATCTGCTTATTTATAGAGAATGCTTAAACACTAGAGTAAACATGACCGATAACATTTAATAGGCATCCAAACTTCATATGTTCAACATACATTCATTAAGCTCCAGCTGCATGCCAGTTACTCTGTATACACTAGTGTTACAAAGAGGGATCAAACGGATTCATCATTCAGAAAATTAAGCCTTAAAATATTGGGGAAAGTTCTTCCAGGAGTATCCCCTGGCACTAGCCCATGGATGGGTCTGAAGTCCAACATCTGGAAATTAGAGCCTGAGTTATGGTCAATCCTGGACCCCAGAGGGGATAAGGTCTTAGAGTTCCATAGTGAAAATCAAAGAAAGGCCTTCCCCCAACATTGCTTCCAGTGCCAGAGCCCCCTCAGCCTCAATTTTAGGATGCAGAAATTTTGGACACCCCATCACAGCAGATATATGTATATGGGGCATGTGCATTGAGTAACCACTACGACTACCTGCAAACTTATGTTACTGGTGTTGGCACAGAGCCTCCTAGTCCCAGGAGTTGTGCAGAAGAGGGCTCACATATCGTTCTCAGGCAACAGTCCACTTGCATTTTCACAAATAGACAGGATGAGCAGAAGACCGCATTCCTGTGGGAGGAGGAGGAGGCCGGGGCTTAGAGTGACAGCTATAAAATCAGTATGGGAGAGGATACAGGATACAGGATACAAACGCTGGAAGTCCAAGTTGGTGGTCTGAGAAAGAAGAAGTATGAGGAAAGGGCAGTACCCAGTAGGAAAGAAAGACATGAGGCATTTGAGTTTATTTTTCAGAGCCTGATTTTTTGTTTTTTCAAAGCCCTGGACCTGGGTCTCAAACCCTAGTGCATAGGCTTTACATGGTCTGTACCTTAGCTGCCTCAGTCTCCTGAGTCACAAAGGTGCACTTAAAGCTTGAATTTTTTAAAGAATAAAATGTATACATGGTACATGTGATAGTATAACAGGCTTTGAGTCAATTAAGGACCCCATGAGTTCTTTGATGCTCAGTAATAGAAATTAGCCAGAAGGCCAGTAGATCCTCAGACAAGACTTTCATTGAGGGGCTACATGGGGAGACAGACAGATGACAGAATCCTGAGCTACTCATCTGAATGTCTATAGATCATTTAAACAATTCTTCAACCAATCAGGCTCATAGGGTGACTTTCTGCTGCATCAGGTCATTGATTGTGATCACTGACTGGAAAGTCCATGGCTGCATGTGTTCTTGTTCCAAAAGTGCCAAAAAACAACAGGCTGAATATGCAGGTTACATGACATCCCCTTCCCCTCTTGCCCAGCCTGGTGGTAGGCAGATTAGGAACATGAGATCACAAAGAGACTCTAAGAGGGAAGTGCTCAGGGTCATTCTACTAGGGGCTGTGACAGATGGGTTAGGCAGTGAGTAATATCAGGGAGAAATCAGATTGCCCAACTGAAGTTGAAACTTGCCAGTTATAGATTTCCTTCGGTCAGAAGCCAAAGAGCCCTTACAATATTTTTTATTCTTAGGTGTGCACCCTCATAGTGCCTCCAGCCTCATCTGTCTTCTTTTCCTTTCCAGGAACACAGGGAACAGGAACAGGTGGTTGCAAACACAATCATGAAACAGAGGCATTCATGATCATCACTGGGAGAAAGAACTGAACAAGAAGGTCTCCATTATGATGGACAGTCAATAATTTCTGGAGTCAGTTATTCTAACAAAAATGTTCTAGTTAAAGTTAAAAGATAAGAGATTAAAAAAAAGGGGGGGAGTTTTCCTGCTCTTGGCTTTCGTTATTCTTCCTGTCTCAACATGTCTGGTAAGTTTAAAAAAAGAAAAAAATTCCCTCCCCTTCTTAGTAAATTAATCTCCAGTCTGAATCCAAAGACTTCAGTCCATGATAAAATTGCCCTGTAACCTTGAATGAACCACTTAATTCTTTGGAAAGAGGCAGATTGGAGACTGCCCAGAATGAGTTGGCAGAGGAGGAAACTGGAGGCTGCTGATGTGAATGACAAATACTAGGAAGGGCAGAGGGAAATGATCAGACATCTGGAAAGCGGGTGAGGACTGATGGCAGTGGGGAAGCAGAAGGCACCTAGCCCAGCCTGGCCACAGGATGGGAGGCCTGTAATCTCCAAGTTGCTAAAATCTTAGCTGATTCCTCCACTGCCCTCTAACAGGCCTGGGAGCAGTCAATGATGAGTTAGGAAAAGAGCAAAGAAGAAATGGAATTTTGTGCTCTAATGGAGAAGACAGGATTATAAAAGGATTCTGATAAGCTAGTGTTTGGGGACCTAGAACAGTACTGCCAGGAGTACATGCTCCATATTTATTAATCCAATGGATCAGTAAGTCAGGATATCTACATTCTGACCCAACTTTGCTTCTCCGTGGATCTCTACAAATCAATGTAACCTCTCTGGATCTCCTGTGTATCATCTGTAGATTGAAGAGCTGGTCTGGACAACCTCCAATTCAGACGCATTACGGCCCCAAACTTCAGGACCCAACTGCACAGTTCTGGCCTTCCTCACAGAGGAGACTGGGGTCAATGCCAAGAGATCATGGGATCTGAGCATGCCCCCAGGGTTTGAGAATCTTCTTTGAGGAAAAGAGGCAGTGAATAACCTCTAGGAGGGAGCAGATGAGATGGTGCAGAAACTTATCCAACCTCCTCTTCACTCCCACTCTGCACACACACACACACACACACACACACACACACACACACTCTCTCTACTCCCTCCCATCTACCAGCCTACCAAAGTTTCCAGTCTGGGGTGCCAGCTAGGAAAAATCTAATCCCTGGCCTCCAGCAACTCCTCAAAGACTCCCATGTATGTGGCCCTGTGTTACTTCAATGTGAGATCCATTTTCCACCTTTTCCTCCTATATCCCAACTTCATCCGTGCCCATCGCTCATCAAGCCTTCCACGGTGCCAGAGGGACGTAGACATGGACTCTAGCCTAAAGCCCTGCTCCAACACATACAAGCCGATTGACTTTGGGCAATCATTTAACCATCCTGACTCCAGTTCCTCATCTGTGAAATCAGGTAATAAAGCCAACTCTTAGACTTTCTGCAAAAATTAACTGAGAGAGCGAACATAAAGACCCCTGCATACCATGAGAGGGGTAGTAACAGGAGAGAAAGACTGGGCAGCTCCCAATACAAGGACAGTGGGATTTACAGTCAAGGAGCAGAGTGAGGGGGTTAGCGATAGAAAATTACTAAGAAGAAATGTCTGGGGTATAGGGGGTTCCTGATAAATCAACTAAGCATAGTTCTTGCCACAGGCAGGCCAGAATGATCAGATTCCAAAGGCTAGGGGTGAGGAATTTGATCACATATCCAGTGTGATCAGACATCAAGACATTAGACATCTCTCTAAACTGACTTTGCCAAAAATGATCTATTAAAATTGGATTTAACAAGGTCAATAGAAGCTCAAGGTCAAGGCCTAATTAAAAAGAGGGCTTGGAGGAACCTAACTAAAGTTTGGTCAAGGAGAGAACCTTGTCTCCTGCCACCATGGTCCAGCAAATAGTTATCCATTTGGACTGGGCCTTAGTGTTCTGCGTCCTCAAAATAAGCCCAGAAGGTGGGGATCAGAATCATCATCCTTGTGTCACTGATGAGGAAATGAAGGCACCAGCAGGTTAATATCTTGCCTAAAATAAAACTGTTGGTCAATGACAGCTGAGATTGGAATGCAGAAAGTCTGGCTCCAAAGTCCCTAACTTTACCACCAGAGGACACGGCCACTGGTCACGTTGATTATCTGATCAATTTCATGCTCTACTGCTCTCTCATCACCAATTCGGGGGTGCAGACACCTAAAGATATAGGGCTCTCTTATGATCCTGCTTTAGAATGGATCATCCCTTGATGTAATTAAGGAATAGTCACTTTGGTCATTGTCGTGGATGCTCTATAATGCGATTTAACCAACAAAAGCACTGGTACACAAAAGAAGAAATCAGAGCAGATTTCTGCATTAGTTTCTATTTTTGTTGTGTTCTGCTTTTGTTTAATAATAAGGGGGAGGAGACTGAGCTTGAGCACTTATCTGCAGCAAGAATTTTTTATTACCAGGAACTGGGAAACAAAATGAGTTTTAATTTCTTCCAATTTTATTTCAACTTTGCCCGTGGACATCTGTGCTCATGGGCTTGGAAGCCATAATACACGGCTAACGCTTTCCAATAATTTTCTTTTGAGAATTCCTTTGACAGTGTGAAGAAAAAGGCTCAAACGTGGATTAAACACACGTGACAATACTTTTTCTCAATTCTCGGTGACAAACTGATACTTTTCTTTTTCTACCAGCATAACGGGGGTGGGAGGGGGGTGATTTATCAGAGTGGAAAAGCAGCAGATTATCCAGAAGTGAGTTCTCCTTCTGGCTCTGCTACCTACTCTGCAGCTGTGTGACCTGAGTGGGTGACTTCGCCTCTCTGGGGGTCTGTTTCCACAGTGGAAAATGAGATTCTTAGACTACGTGATCCCTAAAGTCCCTCCCAGCACTGAATTTTCCTGATACAATATGGTGCCAGGTGGCCTCCATGGTGTCTGCATTTTGACTTTCCATATAGTTTGGGTTAACCCGGTTCACTGACTAGCATGGGAGGTGGGCTACGCAACTGTGTGCATTCATGGGCAAAAAAGGGCAACATGGTCCCACACGGCATAAGTGAGAATATCTGTCTGAGCAAATAGCCAACAGGGAACAGCACGGTCAGTGGGAACAGTGTCTGTGGAGGTGGAAGCTGGCCTGGTAGGACCAGAGTCTGATTTTCCAAGAAAATATAGAAGCCTAGATTTCCATGTGCGATTTCCCAAGTTTTAAATCACTAATGGGACCGAAGAAAGCTTACTTGGGCCCCAGCTAGCAAACCCTGAGTCATGTGCACTGTCGCCGAGCCCTTTTCTTTGCTCCCAAAATTCTTCACATTACCTCCTTTGGGGAGAAAGTTCTTTCTTCTGTTTCCTTACTGGATCCAGACTATCCTGAGGGTCATGGATTCTAGGCCATCAGAGTAGTTCACCGTCAATAGTCAGTGGAATAAAGAAATCTCATTGGGCGAGCCCTGGTAGAGCAGTGGTTAGGTCAATCGCCTCCTAAGGACAGAGGCCACACGCGGAGGCCACATGCCCCTGGGGTATGCCTGGGGGAAGCAACCATGTGAATAAGTGGAAATAAAATTTAAACTGCTTTTTCCCCGTCTTCCTGCCTGCCTACCCACCTTCATTCCTGCCGACACCTTTCCTCTAAAAAATCAAAAGAAAACCAACTTACCATTTACAAATGAAGTCTAATAAACACAACAGACTGCATGGCCTGAACAACAGATATTTTTCATCATGATATATGTTAGCATGAGTGTCTTGGGGTTCGTCGGACCCACCCGCTCTGGGGAACAAAGAAGCTAGTGCAGCGGGAAGCAAAGCAAGTGAGATTTATTGAAGACAGTGCACCCTCCATAAGATAGGATAAGGGTAGGACATATTCCAAGAGGGGAACACACCTTTTTAAAAAAATTTTAAAGGAAAGATGCAGGTGGGAATGAAGGCTAGCAGAGGCAGGCATGCAGGGAGAAAGAGGAGGAAGGAGCACTTTATTTTTTTTCAGTTGTTCATCTTGGTACCAACCCCAGCTCCAACCCTGGGAAACAAACCCAAGTCCTTGGGATGCACATGAGCTGTGCCAGCTGAAGGAAGCTTACCTAACTGCTACTCCACAGGGTACATCAGGCACATCCTTTATCTAAGGATACTATTTTTTTTCAGATCAGGGCCCCACCCTTAAAACCACATTTAACTTGACTTACTTTCTTAGAGGCCCTGTCTCCAAACAGACTATCACTGGGAGGTTAGGGTTTCAACGCATGAATTTGTAGAGCCACAGACAGTCAGTCCATACATTCACCTAATTCCAAACCAGAAGGTTATATCAAGGAGGCATTCCCTGGTGGAGCAGCAATTCAGCAACTCAGTCAGCCGCTGCTGGAGCAGTTCACATACATCCCAAGGATAGGGGCTCACATTACAGAGTCAGTATGAACAACCAAGATAAACAACTAAATAAAATAGATAAAGTGTGTCTTCCTCCTCTCTCTTCCTGCCTGCCTACTCACCTTCATTTCTGCCTGCATCTTTCTTTTAAAAAAAAACAAATAAAAAATAAAGATTATATCAAGGCACTCCCTGTGGGCCCTGAGACAGAGGCGGGGAATGGACAATATAAAGTCCAAGGACCTGGATTCAGATCTGGGGCCAGGAGAAAAACGAAGAAATGAAGCAAACAAATAAAATGCTTCTTCCTCCTCTCCCTTCTTGCCTGCCTGTCTCCTTTCATTTCTGCCTTCCTCTCTTAAAAAAGGTAAGAAGGGAGGGAGGGAGGGAGGAAGGGAGGGAGGGAGGAAGGAAGAAAGGAAGGAAGGAAGGAAG
>RJWH01008767.1:0-27782 GCA_004363575.1 Solenodon paradoxus
CCTGGTGGTTTGAATGGGAGGTCTGGCATGAAAATTATGCTGGTCACCACTGCAACTGGAAGGAAACTAAGGGAATCACCCACTCCCTCAATCCCCTCCCAAAATGTTTAGTGGGAGCCACAAGACCCATCCACTGGAAATCCCACCTACAAAAGTCCCGCTCTCAGGTTTAAAGAAGATACACTATCCACTAGTGCCACCTTGTGTGTATATGTAAAACTAGAGCTGATGGACATTTGTGGGCCAATTGCAAGGTGTTAATTGTGGTTGGGAGCAGGGACACAGGGGGAAGAACTTGCATCCCTTCCAACAAAAACTCCAACCTCATAGACTGAGCTTTCAGGCAACAACAGAGAGCCACATAAGAACTTCAACAATTCCAACCAGTGGTGATACCACAAAACTCAAGAAATCCCAGTGTCTAAACTAAGATCCAGGCTTACTCAGTGCAAGTCAATACCCTACACAAGGTCTACACTGCAGGAAAACCTAACCTACAAAAACATAAACAAGAATGCCAAACACAACAAAGACATAGAGAAATATATGTAAAATGATGAATCCAAGCAAAAATTCAGGGGAAAATCTGAATATAACATATGTCTGCAAAGTACCTGAAGATGAATTTAGGGAAACAGTGACAAACATACTCATGGATATCAAGAAAACAATAATGGAAGTAAAAGAGAACAACAAAAAAAGAGAAGAAATGAAGCAGTTCAAAGCAGATGTCAAACAAAGAACACTATAGCTGACCTAAAGAATTCAACATAGGGACTAAAGAATAGGATAGATGAAATCTCCAGTAGAATCAGTGAACAAGAAGATAGGGCAAAAGAATACACTCAAGCAATCCAGCAAAGAGGAAAAAAATGAAAAGAAATTAAGAAAGCATTTGAAACCTAGGGGATAAAATCAAAAGAACCAAAATTTCATTATGGAAGTCCCAGAAGTAGAAGAGAGGAAAAGGGGGCCCAAACTGCATTTGAAGAATTAATAGCTGAAAATTTCCCCAACTTGAAGAATGAAACAAGTCTCCAGACTCAGGAAGTTCAGAGTCCCTAATAAAAGAAATGCAAGCAGACATACACCTAGATACATTGTCATCAAAATGTCAAAGATGTTAAGATAAAGAATCTTAAAATCACCCAGAGAAAAATGAGTCACATTCAAAGGAGTCCCCATAATATTGTCAGTGGATTTCTTAACTGAAACTTACAGTCACTGGGAATGGCATGAAATATTCAAAAGACTGAAAGAAAAGGATTTTCAACCCAGGATATTATACCCTGCTAGATTATCATTCAGAACTGAAGGGGTGATAAAAATCGTTTCCAATGAGCATACATTAAAGAAATTTGTTACCATAAAACCAATTCTACACAAAATACTGAAAGATATTATATATAGTATAAAGAGACTCCATTTGAAAAATGGATCTATTGGACCTATTCATCTATGTTCATTAGAGACATTGATCTTTAATTTTCTTTCTTGGTGATGTCTTTGTCAGTTTTTGGTACCAGTGTGATGTCGGCCTCATGGAGAGTGTTCCCTGTTCTTAAATATTTTGGAAGAATTTGAGTAGAGTAGGTATTAATTCTTCTCTGAAGTTTTGGTTTTGGTGAAACTCATTGGAAAAGCCATCTGGTCCTGGCTTTTCATTTTTAAGAAGACTTCTGATTATCAATTAGATTCTTTGCTTGTGCTGTTCTGTGGGGCCTATTGAAGAACTTGACATATATTATCTTATTAAAGATAAATCTATATGATGTAGATTTTGTTATCGCCATTTTATAGATGAGAAAATTGAAACTAAGAAATTTGTCTAAGGTTACATAATATGCAAGCATCAGAGCCAAGTTTCAAATTTATCTTTTATGCCCAAAACCTGTGTTCTTAATATTCTATTCTGTTGACTTTATTGTTATTGATAGTGTTTTGTTTGGAAAGATAATGCTATGCCAAATTTTTGAATTTTACTTTCATCATTCTGATGTTTTATCTTTTTAGTTGTTATTCTACTTGCTAATTTCAATTTTTAACTTTTCTAAATTAAGGAATTACGACTCAAACTTTCATCATGAATTTTTATATATTCTACTATAATCATTTTAAATTTTAATTATTTTGGAACTATCTAATATAGTGTACTCTTCTGATTTTCTTTTGAAGTCAGTATTTAATGTGATAAATTAGATTATTTGCTTGGCACGAAAAAATAAAAACAAAAAAATAAGGAGTAATAAAGGAAACTAGAACTCTGGTGTTTGGTGTGGTGAAAAGCACACAGACTGACATGTAAATTAAATATCCTACAAAGCAAATAGCCATGTGAAATAACTATATATATATATAATATGCAATATGTAAGCATATATGTATAACGATAATATAATAAATATCCATATATCCACATATTGTACAATTTTACCTATTTTGAAATTTATGTAAATTTTATGAAAGCATATAAATAAATAATTTTGATAGAAAAAGTTACTATACTAGTGGTTATAGTCTATTATGGTGAAATATTACTAATTAAACTCAGCAGTAAGGAAAAGCATTTGTGACCTAGATATAGTTTGCTATATACATGAATGACTCCCTCCAGAGAATGAGTTAATACCACATATCCTGAGTGCTCCCAACCAAAAATCATGTTATTATCAGAGACTATGTGGGATAGCCTGAGGCTCTCAGACAAGAAAAGATGCTCTTATCAATCAAGACAGCCAAGAATTTACAGTGAATCATCCAAAAGCCAAGATCAAGCTTCTCTTTGTTCAAGATTAACCTTTTATGGAATTTCTACCAAAAAGAAAATAGTATACATTGAGAGACAGATACAGCAATAAATTGTGTTATACGAAAACATAAAAGTTCTGCATATTTAGAAGCATGATGAAACTAAAAACAGAAAAAAAGTTTTACAAATTGAAAAATACACTTGATTAAATTGCAGAAAATTAAACATTCTTAAAATATGAAAACTCTTGCACATAAACAAAAGATGAATTATCTAATAATGATACTACTAATAAAGAACACTAACATCCAATAAATTATTTGAAACATACTATTCTAAGTGTTTTCATATAATAGGTCATTAATCCTCACAGAGCACTCTGAGGTAAATACTACTATTATTTCTTTTTCATATATGAGGTCTAGGAGGGAAAGAGAGTACTATAGAATGACTTGTTGAGCCATAAGTAAGAAAATCATAAAAGGAGAAAAATAATTGGCTATTAAATATGGCAAAATATTCAAATAGTTAAATATGCAATTATAACTAGATACCTTTTTTCAGTTAGATAAACAATGATAGAACATTGATAACACCTTTAATTTTTGGTGAGCATTTAATGCAATACACATTTTGTGAACTATTGAAAGAAATCAAGAGCTAATATTATGACAGTGTAATTTCACAAAAGTATCGTGAACTTTATACATGAATAAATATACCTATACCTCAGAAATTTTGCCTATGGATATTAAGCCAGTGGAGATAAACAAAAATACAGATATTTGTATATATTCATCAAATAATTTTGGAAAATATTGAAAAATTATAGAAAATTTAATTGATTAGCATTAGGTGTTATTTGATGCGGCCATACTCTCAAAAACTGTGCAGTCATTAATACACAATACACCACATAACAACTTAGTGACAAGAGAAGTATACAAAACTGTACCTTTTATACAAGCCTTATTTTTCAGTAAATGCACATAAACATATACATGTACATACACACATATATATATATGCACATGCATGCACTAAAGATTATTGACATATGCATATATCAAGGATTGATTACATACACACTAATTGCTTATAATGCCACCCCCAGTGGGAGAACTACAGGTGATATTCTGTTCACTTTTTGTTTATTCTCTTTCCCAAAATTTTCTAAAATAAATACATATCACATTTTCAATGAGATAAATATAAGAAAAATTCAAAAGCAAAATAACTATTTCATGCAAGATAGTTTTTTAGATTCAGCAATTTGATACCACTGAGAAAAAACATATATCCAGCAAAGTGTTATAAGATATGGGATATTGAAAAGATAACACTAATCAATTCATGGAACAAAGGGAAATCAATTACTATCATCTCCAGGAATAAAAGAAATGCAGTTAAATATAGTGTCTCCAGTATGTACTCCTATGCTTATTGCAGAATTATTTATATTAAGCAAGATATGGAAAGAACCTAAATGTTCGTTAATAGATGAATGGATAAAGGAGATTTGGTATACACAAACACAGTGGAATATTAGTCATAAAAATAAATGTTGCCTTTCAAAACAACATAAGAGAGAACTCAGAACATTGCTGAGTGTAGTGAATTACAAAGAGAAAGACATGTTGAATTGTGGACTTTTTGTTTTGTGGTTTGTTTGAAAAATAGCTTCTCAATTGCAGATATTTCCTCTCATTTCTGCTGCTATCACTGACTTGCACTGTTAAACACTATGCAGCTCAATTTCACGTCATTCTTTATATTTGCACATGCAAATTTCTTTTTTTTAACCTATGTTTAAGCGAAATTCACTTTTAGACTGCTTTTTAATGTATAATGTTATTAATATTCTCCCACAATTTGAAACAGTTTGAAAATATTAACCTCTTCAGTTGTCTGAAATGCCTTAAGTTTCTCTTTAAAAACTACTATCTTTAAAGCAAAAATAGGAAGACACTGAGTAAGGAATTAAGGGATGGAAGGAATTAAGTTGGTGGTTGTGGAGGGCACGAACTCAGGGACTGGGTGAGATGTAAAATGCATAGGGACTAACATGCAAATTCAAAGCCCTAAACAGCAATGCAAACTAAAAAAATAAAAATAAAACAATAACAATATTAACTTTTATTATTAAAAGTATATTGTTATTATTAAAGGGTATTATATTATTAAAAGTATATTAATTTTATCATGCTTTTATCTGAGAGACACTAACTTGGAATGCCTTGTGAACTTGGGTAAGAAAAGTGAGGGAAGAAAAGAAAGGAAATAACTCAGGGAGGATGTCAGGCAAACTACCTGCTTTACACATTTTTATTAAGTTTGATCCTATTCATCAACCTTCAACATATATCTTGGTTTCCCTTGGACCTTGTGATAGAGGAGGAGAATATTCTGCAACATTAATCTCTATATTCGCTTAATATGAGCAACAAGATACCTTGAAATATTTTATCTTTCTCTACACCATTATAACTTTCAGTACCTCGTCAATTTCCGAGCCTTATAGAGGTAAAATAAGACTAAAGAAATTGTCACTGCGCCATCACCAAGATTTTCTCCAGTCTCTCTGGTATGTCTTCCTCATAGGTATGAGGTGATATATCCTTGTGGCTTTGATTTTCATTTCCCTAATAATAAGTGATGCTGAGTATATTTTTATGAAACTCTATTACCTGTTTGTGAGACTGCAAATTCAGTAATATCGTTATGGAAAATAGTATGGAAATTCTTCAAAAAATTAAAAATGGAAGAAAAATCCGATCCAGCAATTTGACTTCTAGATATATATCCAAGGAGTATAAAACACTAATTTGAAAAGATATATGAACCCCCATGTTGATAGCAGCACAATTCACAATAGCCAAGACATGGAATCAACCTACATACCTGTCAACATATGGCTTGATAAAGATGTGGTATATATGATCAATGGAAGTAGAGAGGAAAATATGTTGAATGAGTAAAAGTGATAGTGGTGAATGGCACTAGAATTTTGGTGGTGCATATGATATAATATACACATTAACCAAGGGGTGAATTTATTCTCTTGAGACATTTATAATATTGTAAACTAATGAACATTAATTAAAAATAATCTTCTATATTTCATTCCCTACTTTTCAAAATAAAAAGACTCCATTACGGAAATACTATCCAATAGTGAAAGCAAAATCCATGTTTTGAACTTCATGCAGTTTTAGCAATCACTATTGCCATTGTTAGAAAATTATTTTTTATGTCCAGCCTTATTGCTTTTCTATGCCACTAAACAGAAGTATTATAAAACTTGCATTATTGATTTACCTGACATGAACATTGAGGGTTTCCTGTTTTGCAAAATGTTTTCATTTTTGCAAACTAGAACACCATCTTTAGGTGTTCAATAGAGTGATTACTCTTGTTGCTACCCTATTGCAAGCATACATGCTGAAGAAAAGATCACATAATTTCCCTATGTTAAAGATAAAATAATAATAGTTCTCTTTAACATAGTTTGACTTTGGAAATAAATTGATTTTGTCTGCTACATAAGTACTTGAAATCCTCTAGGTGTTTGTACATTGATTTTTTAAATCAATTTCTTGACTCTTTCTGAGCATGAAAGATGGACTGATATCCAAGTTCAATACAAAGTTAGACCACTCTTCTAATGTAAAACACAAAATATTTGTTCTTGCTCATTGAAATCCAAATAATCTTCTAATAGCACATACAGCATAAAATCAAAAGATTTAAATATCAAATCACATTCATGCACTTTGATTCTATATAAATGGATTTATTGCTTGTGTTATAGTTCAATAAAAGTAGTTGAATTCAATTTATATTGATTATATCTGTGTACCACTTCTGCATTTTGTTCAGATGCTGTAGAACAGGATTTTGTATGAATAAATGATCATATTTTGAAGGTCCATTCATTCTTTATTCTGTAATTCTGTGCAGGTTAGCATTTTCTTGAAGTACTAATATTATGTAATTGTTTTCTGCTCTAATATTGCTGCTTCTCAGGTACATATTCTACTATCAATGCCTCAGGGAAGAAATGGTATAAGCAGAAATGAAGATGCAATACTCATTTTTTGAGTTTTAAAATCCCAACTTCTAATAGATTCAAATAAAAGATTAATTTTGTTAGTCTACTATTTCCCTTTCATATTACAAAATAAAATTTCTGATGATAAAATAAAGGTATAAATGTCAGAGGGAAATACAGAATTTGGTCTTTGGCACAGAATTTTGTTCCCTTTTATTCCCTAAATTAATTTGGAATAAGGATGGGAAATAAATGATTAAAGCTTCAAATATCTTTGTGGAATAGAGTAAATAGGCATCCATCAGCAGTTAAATTCTGAAGAAGGTGCAGAACACCATCATTTCACGATTTATGTTGAATAAAAGCAGCAATGAACAGCAGCACTGTGTATCTGGACCTGTGGACACAAAATCTGATGCATATAGGAGCGTATTGGGTAATATAAATGTGTGAAGTAAACTTGCCTAGTTGTTGAAAGATTAAATTAAATTTAATGTATGTGCTTCATCTTAAGTAGAAGTAGCTACTCTGATTCTGTCAGTGATTGTCAGACAAGACTCAGTATGCACTCTTATTTCATAAAAGAAAACTGGAACCTGATATATTATGTCAAATGCCTCAATTTTTTAAAATACAATTTGAGCCAAAGAGGTACGTAGGTTAGGTGTGACATATTGTACATCACTGAGTGATTCTCTTTTAAAGAAAATACCAGTGTTTATTTCACATTTATTTTACCTTTTCTTTTCACTTGTGGAGGTTTTTTTCTTGATTTTTTTAAATGACATCTGATTATTCATCTGGTTTTCATGTTGATAAGACATGACAGATTTCAGCATAATCCAGTCTGTTACCCTGAAACTGGAAGTATCTATTTCCCCATTTGTTTTTGACAGGAACTCCTACTCAGCATAAGAAGATAATTTTACTTAGGTAAACAATAAACACAATTTTTTTCATAATTCAACATAATCTAATTTTCATGATCATCTGGAAATCATAATATAAGCTCGATCAATTAAAATTTCCTCCATTTTTTCCAGTTATATGTAAATTTCATCAAACTTATATTTTGCAAGATACAATGGGGTGGTGGGTGTGGTATGAAATATAGACTAGGAAAAAAAAAGACATGTCCCTTTATCCATCCCAAAACCTTGATATATTTTTTATATCATGCAATAAATACTAAGTGCAGTTTTAGGTTAAATGAAGCCTTGATTTCTACAAGTTTAATTTTTCAAGGAATAATATTTGTATTTTTAACTTTAGTTTGTATTCAGTAATAAATTTTAATATCCAAAAACATTTATTTCTTGACAATTTTATTTTATATCCATTAGTGTTCTTAGTAATAGTTATAATGAATATTTATATATTTAATTTCCTTCATCAAGAAACATTAGTATGAAAAATACCCACAGGACCAAATGACGGCTAAATCTTCCCAGTAAGTGGCCCCTAAATTGAGATCTGAAATGAACAAGTTTTCCAGGTGAAGAGAATGTTGTGAGGGATTGAACAGGTAGGAAAAGTGTTCCAATTAAAGATACAGAGATAAATGAAAGCATGGCATTTTATAGTTTTCTATAACACATTTTTTTTTGCTTTTTTTCTCCATCTGCAACTTGCTTTCTCTTCTCAACCTATTATAAAACAAACTCAAACTATTTAAGGAAGAATTACTTTTATTTTTGAAATACATAAAACCTTTTATCTTTTATTTGCTAAATGCATTTATTACATGCAGAGAAGTTTGTGGCAACTCTGCAAACTAAAGTACATATGTGACAAAATATACTAGAGATAGATAAAATCAATTGATGAACATAAGCTGATCTGCCATGATTCTGGTAGAGTGCTCTTAAGTAAACCCAAAGAGAATGAATTTATATCTACAACAAGCAGTCGTTAACTTGTATGTGTCTCCTGCTTTAAATAAAAAATAAGTATTTAATTTTGTGCAGAAAATTTTATGTTAAATGAGCTTTGCTATATAATTTTAACTTTTTATAAAAATATAGATAAATAATTATGGAAATTTTAATCTTGATTAATTTGGCGATCTCTATGAAATATTTTCTTTAAACACAGCTATAGGTCTAAGTTCAGTTGGAATTTATTTTTATATTTCACTGAATTTGGCAGTTAATAAAATTTCAGTATAGGCTATTCAAAAGCATATATGAATATAGCTTATTTGTAAATGAACTAAATATAAGTTGACATGATTGAAATTTCTGTAAAACAAAGATTAGGTATTTTCTTTTCAAAGTTAAATGAGAGTTTTCTATTATTTATGACATTTTCAGATAGAACAAAACATTATTTTCTATAGTGTTTTTTAAAAACCAAGTATGATTGACTATAAGTTCATATATAAGAAAACTGATTAATAAAAAAGTCATTAAATACCTTATTATTTTTAGCCTTTTTTATAATAAAGTTGAGGTCAATTATTTCCTTTGACATCTTCTAAATGTAATCACCATATCCAATTTCCCTATGTAGCATTTGCAGAAAATTCAGTAATTTAAATAATGTAAAACCCTATCATCCAGTTCTCTCCAAAGCCATAAATTTGATAATTGACTCTACAGCTTTCTATTCTATATTCCATGTGATTTCTGTGCACATACAAAGGACATTGCTTACACTGCAACAAATTCCGTGTTATAATGAAGATTTTATGATATACACATTGCTTACACTGCAACAACATCTATGAGTGTTAAAATATGAAATTCTGTTGTACATCTGAGTCTTAAAATGGTATTCTCCTCAGTTTATATCACAAGTCCCAGATGGTCAGACTTAAATCAATATTGCAGCTATCTTCTTAAGAAAGAATATTAAAACAAAAGAATCCTTCAATAGAACCAGAGTGCAATGAAGTTCACAAATAGAAACATGTCACTCAAAAACATGCGTTTCTGAGTTGCAGTTAAATTTAAAATTGAGAGGACCTTAGACCACATAACCATCATAAGAAACCTAAGATTTCCCTTTTTCTTTAGGAAGTCACAAATTATCAGTTATATTTGCATATTAGGCAAGGTCTCTAGCTTTCATTTATTTTAAAACATCCATTGGACATTTTTTTCCTAAAATTACCTTTGAAGTATAGAGCTGAACATCTTCTATGCCAGGTTGCTGCAGCATAATCCTTACAGGGTCCTGTTTCTATTAAAATCTGTATTTTCTTTAAATGGCTTGAAATATACTTCTCCAGACCTACTTGACATTAGTCAGGAACATATAACCACTGAAAATATTTCAGACAGGAAAGTGGTAATTAGGCGTAGATTATAATGCTAATCAAACTCATTCTACTGTTGCTCCTAGGTCAGCTAATGATTGACTGATATTGCAGTGAAGAAATCTCAGATGCAGTTCTTCAGAATTTGCCTGACTTTCATTTATAGCCAAATAGCAAAAATAATTAGTAGGAAAAACTTTCATATTTAATTCATAATATCTTCAGAAGGACGTTTATTGTCAATTAAATGCTCAGAAGTGTGGTTTATCGATAAACACTAGCAACCTATAATTCTTACATGATCAATAAAATATGCCATTTAAATTTCTAGAATTTTCCCTGTTACTAAATGGTGAGTTTATACCTTTTTCTTTTTGCCTTTCAGAATGTGTTATAATAAACTGAATTCTTACATATATTTTAGTTATCATTCTTTCAAATTTTATCACAAATACGCATTTTTTCATTAGGGAAAATGCTATAATTTACTCTTTGGGAAAAGACATTAAAAGTGTAATAAACCCTTACTCAGTATTGATTGGTGATTTTGATGCATACTAATTAAATTTGTACTATTCATGCACACATATAATACATACATACATATTACATTATAAAAGTCATCAGCATTATTAAAGCATATACACCTCATAGTTTAATTATTTAAATAGATATCAATGTCAGATTAACAAGTAAACATTAAAGTGCTACTAAATTGTCTGCATAATTTGAAATTGTTATTTGTATGAAACTGGTCATCTTTCACTAGTGTTTGAGACTTACTCAAATCAACAAATATTCCTTGAACAATTTAGTAAAAAGAATATAAGTAAAAGTGAGAATCACAAGTATAATGAACATAATAAACTATGCATATGGTGTGATATTATTGTTTCAGAGGATAAAATCATACCTAGTTAGGCAAATGGAAAAAATTCATGATGGGAGTTTCACTTTAAAATTTGAAAGTTCCATTAAAGATTGACTTGTAGAAACAGAAAGGAACATTTTGCACAGAGGACAAAACTTGGAGGAGTGAAAGCATTATCGATTATGTGAAATGTCATGTAGTAAACTTTGGTTGAAATAGATTATTGAAAGCATATTTGGACCATTTTGTGATAGAGTTTGAATGTAAGAATTAGAAGTAATATAGTCATTTGGAAGGATGTAGCAAGTGACTGAAAATGCTTGCTTTGTTATAAGAATTTAGAAGTATTTTCAAAGTATATTATGGAATAATTAGTCTATAAGTAAAGGGTAAAGTTGATTATCAAAAAGACCCTTTCATTTGAAGAAAGGATCAGTAAGCAAAGTAATACAAGGATTTAGTAATGGGAAAAATAAAAAGATTGTGTGTTGTGGTATTGGAAAAAATGGGGGTATATTTAAGAAAATTTAAAGTAGTGAAAACTATGTAATCTGAAAGATCATTAGCTGTAAGAAATGATAAAAAGCTATAAATGAAAGGATTCTGGGCTTTTCAGTTAGCATTAGTAGGCAAATGGTGCCTCTGTGAACAAAAAAAAAGTTAGAGGGAGGCTTTGAGGAAGAATATTAGTAATTTGTTTTCAATAAATATTAAGCTTACATATATACTGTATATTTTTAGCAAACCTATATCATACAAATAGTCATTCCCAAAGACAAGCTATATAAGAAAGTGAATAAAAATTTGAAGTTAAATGTGTCTTTAGTTGAATGATTTACTGAAAATTTGGTAGTTTCTTACTGACAATTTTAGAATTGGATTAGAAAGTGACAATTCTCAACTAAAGCTCAATGATGACTTCTAGGCAGTGCACTTTATACATTTACAGAGTCAATTATAATGGAATAGAATTTCTAAATAGATTTATATTTAGCAGTATGCACTGAAATTGCTGAAACCTTCCTTGTCTGAATAGAACTGCATTTTAGGATAGCAAATCACTAAGAGCTAAAAGTCAGAAAACTAATAGTCAAAAAGATAGTTATTTAATGTTTCAGTTTATATGGTGAAGACATACTGGTAATAATGATGACAGCTACTATTAAGGACAATGACTAATAGGACAGCCTCTGGAGTCTGTTGGTTTTAAATTCTAGTTGACATTTATTATTGTGACCTTGGAAAATTTTTAATTAACCTCCTTGAACCTCAGTTTCTTTATGTGTATCATTGTAATTAAATGAGACAATACATGTAAAACAAATAACAGTAATGCTACAGAAATACTTGGTTCAATGCGAATGTTGATTCTATGCTGTGGGTGTGCTACTATATACAGATCTTATGTCCTAAAAAAGAATGAATCAATTTCTTTCAGTTTATAGTATAGAGAAAACTAAATTATCATGTTACTCATGTTACACACTTCATGTGACACTGCATCCTCTGACATGGGTTGAAACGTTTTTTTTTTGGCTCTGCATAAATGGGTAATAGCCAATATCATTTGTTGAACACTCACTATAAGCCAGGAACTGCTTTAAGAACTTTCCATGAATTAACTCAATTCCACAGAAATCGGTAAAATTTATATATCAGATGCATATGCAGAAGACCAGTGAAGTTAAGTAATGTGTCTAATGCTACACAGTAAGAAAAATGAGTCAGAATATGAGACCCGACAGCCTATCTCACTCTAGAGTCAATATTCTTAATCACCATGCTCAATTATTGCCTATTAAGACAGAGTTGATGAAATCCATTAAAATGTGATACATCATTACAGGGTAGGCTTAACTAATTCAAAACAACAAATGGTTTAAATATACAGCTTATTAATAGAATGCAGTCTAAAAATAGATTTATAAATCATATATGCTTTATCCATTCATTACAAAAAGCTTTGTGTTTGGCTAGTTAAGTCAAATTGTTATTAAACTTGAAATGCAGTGCAAATTTATGTATAAAATGACTGCTTATATGAAACTGCAGTTTACTGAAACACCCTGCTTTTTAAGCCTGATAATTAAAACGTTCACTAATATTGCCTTAAGTGAAAAATGTGCTTAATTTGAAAAAGAAAAAGAAAAACTAGAGATCTTGTTAAATCTCTTTATATAAAGAAACGTTCTTTAAATAAATCCTAGTGATGAGTATTCCTCCAAAAGTTCTACATTTCCTTGCATGAAACTTAAAGTCAATCTTAAGCAATTTCAAATTCTGGGAGTTCATTGCAATAACTACATTTATTTAAAAATCCTAACTGACCCAATATAATTATTCAGATTTAGAATGGCTTTATTATAATGATAAATCATTGAATCTCTTTCTTCTCTACATTCACAATGTTCAGGATTATAATGAAGAAAACGAAGAAAGAGCAAACTCGACATTCAATTGACAAGAAAATATATTTCCTTTGGTTTATATCTTAAGTATTATTGTATCTTAGCTGTGAGTTTATTTGGAACTATGGCGATGCTATTAAACGTAATTTTCTTCAGTGTTCAAGGAGAAAAATGTAAGCAACATATACCACTGTATTGGCATTGCCTTCCTCTGAGTCTTCTTTTTAGCTCTGTCTGGTCTATAGTATCAAGGATCAAAATAATGCTGTCAAGGACTTCTGGACTGTTAATAATGAGTTTAATGTAGTGCTAAACAGATAGTGACTGATAATGATGCACACCTTAAACTTACATAATATAAAGCAATATTAATAAAATAAAAATTAATTTAAAAACCCTTCTGGAGACTGTATTTTAAATTTTGGTTTCTTTCTCGGTCATTTATATATTCTTTCTCTTAAAAAAAGTATGTGCTATATTTAGAGGATGTAGTTCGGATATATGAAACTTGATGAGGTAGTTGCTATTAATCAAACTGTCCACTGAATGGCAGTCTTCACTAATGATATAAGTAAAGATCATTGATAAATTAAGGATTGACTAAAAATAGCAACCTAATAAGCCCAAGGATCTTTCCAACTTTAATAGCTATGAAGTCAAGAAAGAAGATATTTAAGCAAAGATAATAACAGAATCAGAATGTTAAAAAACTAGTGAGCTTGCTTGGTATCATCATAAACATATGAAACATATTTCAGTTGATTTGTCAACATTATGCACCAAAACCACTTTTAGAAGTTTTAGTCCAATTTCTGAATATTCAGTCTTAGACCACAGGTTAGATTCACCTTATTTGTCATCTGAAACCCAGCAGAGGCTGAAGATACTTAGCATGATTATAGTCTAAGGTGAATTTGCCTCAAGGAGAACTTTTAAATTTGTCTGATCCCTCACCTCAAAAGTAATCCTAGCAATTTTGTTTTTCGCTTGTTTCCTAATAGTCTTCTAATTTTATCATCAAGATCACTCAAATGGAAAAGGATACATTATTATATCTTATCTTTATTCCTGTAAGAACATAATTGAGTTGAAAAATTAGAATGTCTCAGATATTTCTATATTTGTTCATAAAATAGTGCTTAGTCATGTTGAGCAAGATTGATCTTGATTCCCAGCTCTTATTATTAACAATAAGGGTAAACATGGGAAATTTCATATTTATTCTCTCTGATAATCTGTTTCATAAACCATAAATTAATTGAATCTATAAATTATACCTTTTCAGAGTTTTGGTGTAAGTTTTAAATGAAATGATGTTTGTAAAGATAATATCACACACAAAGTATGCACTCAAATATTAGTTGTTATAATTACTATCAACATTGTCAGCTTTAATAATAGCATGCATTCTTCTTTCCTAAATATTTTATTAAATATTTTAGCTACATAGCCAAATGTATAATTACTAGGTTGAATTCTTAATAACCTATATAAGATCAAATAGCAGTATCTATAAAATTTAGAGTGACTTAGACAGCAAGGAATTGGTAATAAGAAAGATATTATATATTTGTGTCATGCTAAGATATCTATGTAACAATAAGTGAATTTAAATGATTGTTGTATAATTTTGGAGAGAAAAAAGAATACCTAGTAGATGATAGATAGATAGGTAGATGGATAAATGGAACCAGATCTGACTCTGGGGAGGTCTTAATGCCTTTTAGTGCCCAAGGTACCAAACGGTTTATGAACAATATCTGTGAAAGTCATATCCAAGAAGAACCCCCCCAAGGAGAGAGTCAGTCACTATAACTCCTCTGCAGATACCGTATTTCCCTTATGAGACGATTCATTTGGGGGTGCACCTGGTGAATCCCTTCTGCCAAACAGGAATTAATCAACCAAGGTTCAGGGATTCTACAAGGCAGAACACCTTTGACAACCTCAGGGAAAATTTTTGAAGAACAGAGAGCAGAATTCAACCCAGGAAGAAAGCTCTGATTCCAACAGGAAGGAATTCCTTGCCTTGAATAAGGTGAAGCTGAGTTAGTGCTTGTCTAGAAGTATTTTATGGCTGAACATAAAGAGCTCTTAAAAATTGTAAATACTAAATTATAATATGATTCTATATAAGGCTTCGTAATGAAATTATTAACAAATGTTTCCCATTACTTTAGAGTACCCCAACCCTCCAACTCAATTGAAATAATGATAATAGAGCAAATAAAGGACTGAAATATTTGTTCTTTGTAATTTATGCTAAATATGCTAATCATGCAAATATGTAGCATTTGCATGAAAAATCTTTACCCTTTTTGTCAATTTTGTTTCATTTGAAGGAATGGTTTCAAATTCTCTTTTCTCTTAGATGAAATGGGATTATCACACTTCCTCTTTTCTCAAGATAGTCATAATTTACAGCCAGTTTCCTAGAAATTATTTACTAGCTTCAATTTTTATTCTCAAAGTGGCTTTGTTAAATAATTTATATGGTCAAAGTAGGTAGAATGTTAAAGAAATGAACATCACCCATAAATGTTTCTATGCAGTGTTAATTGTTTCAGGAGAAAAAAATAGGCATATCATTTATTTTCTTTATCCTACAGCCTTGGGAAAGTTGATCATAGCTATAGGCATTGTGAGAAGTGATTATATGGACCACATTAAATTAAGATTTTTTTTGTAGGTGCGCTGTATCCTTAAATAAAAGTGAAGAGAGCAAAAGGAACCTTTTGTTTATCATCTCAGAAGGCTGTCAGACAGCTGCTTTAAAACTTTTCTAAAATATAGTGATTCATGTGAAAAGACTAGGGTTTTCTAGGCAAAGGGGAGGATCTCCCTTCTTAGAAAAGACCGTAAATTTAAATCCTTATTTCTCAAAGTTTCTGTGGCATTGTGTCTGTGCATGACTAAGCTATACTTTCTGCTTAGGATCTCACAAGACTGTAAATCAAAGTTTCCAGGGTTATATTATCTTCTGGAGATTCAACTTGGTAAGAATATGCCTCCAAGTTCATTCAGAAGGTTGGAGTACTCCAATTTCTTGCAGTTGTAGAAGTTTCTTCCTGGCTGTTGCCTTGAAGCAACTCAAGATCTTAAAGTCTATTCCATATAGACTGTATTGTAAACATTTGCTCTTAAAGTGGTTGTTTCTCCAAAGTTAACAAGGGATTTAAAACTCTATATAAATTCTCCTAGCAAGAAAGAATAACAAATATTCACGAAAGTGACATGTCATAACTTCTGAAATATTCTAAAGGTTTTAATCAAGTTATAGGTTCTGCCCACACTACAGGAGATGGGGGGTGGGGAATTGCACAAAAGTGTGGACACCAAGAGACAGGAATCATGGAAATTTCTTATCATATGTTCATATAAATACAGTGATTATTTTAAAAGTAGTTTTATTTATCAATTTTTGGAACATCTTGAAGTGTTATATTCCTTGTAATAAAGATGTTTGTATGTGGCCTTTATTGCCTCTCTTCACATGGTCAAATATTGAGTACCTTAAGAAATTCAAGCAAATTTTCTTCCTCTTATGAATCACAAGGTAATCTTGACTCTATTATCTCAACTCTTCATAAAATGAGGAATCTATTTTGGGTTTCTGCAACTTAAGCAACATGTAGAAGATGCCCAAAGAAAAATAACAATAAAAATATTAAAGGGATCAGAAATAAATTCTTTAAGAAAAAGATGGATTGCAACTATTAATTTTGAGAAAAATAATGTTAAAATTTAAGAGTGGTCTTATGAATAATATTCTAATATGTTTCAGGTGAAATTTTTATCTTATGATGATGAAGCAGTAAGTGGATTCAGTTCCCTTTGTGTGTGTGTGTGTGTGTGTGTGTGTGTGTGTGTGTGTGTGTGTGTAGAGGGGGTAGATATGTTACATCAATGAAATGACAAACGTTTTATAAACAGTGTACATGTTTCAGTGATAATTTGGGTTTACTTTTGGTTTAATCCTTCTTAAAGGCAGCGAAAGGCCTATAGCTATCATTTTTGTTCAGATTACTTGAAGGGAATATTCTAATGAAATTAGCTTAAAGGTATTTCAACCTCTTTTAAATATTCAAGAAGACAGAATTTTTATTGCAATATGTTTGCTCATTTTATTTTTCTGAGTTTGGGGAATATACTAATATATTAAGTGTTCAGACTTACACAGTTTTCAACATACTCATAAGTCAAATTATTACCAAATACATTGTCCAAAATTGGACATTTTCGAGAATGAAAGAGAGTCAATGAATCATAGTGATAGGATAGCATGCATAAAAATCAGATCAACTCCAGGTAAATTGGAAAACAGTTTTATTATAACAAAAATCATTGTCTTGTCTGGCAGTAATTTGAAGAATTACTAAAAGTGGGTATTTTTCCTTCTGGTCCCAGGCACACAATATCATAATCTCCTTGTGGGTGAAGGCAGGTTTTATGTTTTGTTTATATTCACAGCAACTAAATGGGTAGTGCTCAGAAACAGCTGAATAACAGCAATAATTAAAAATATTTTTGTACATTAGTTACAATTCTAAGTTTATTGTATCTAACTATTTAACACTTTTAACATTTAATATCCTCTACAGTACTGTGATACACGAATATTATCATCTCCAGCTTAAAATACGGAAGTTTAAACACAGTAATATTAAATAAATTGCCTAAGCTTCGATAGAGCTTGTGTTCAAACTAGTGTTCACTCCTTTTTTAAATAATGATTTATTATTTCTTGTGTTTACATTTCTATATTCATTTTGGGATATTAAAATAACATTTCAGTCTATGAGTATTTCACACTGCACTGAAAACCAGAGTTCTAGTACCCTTTACCGTGACCTTTTTCTCTTCTTCTTTCCCTCTCACCTCCCACTGCCCTGGTAAGGCACTCTTTTCATCCTGTGAATTTTTTTGTTTGTCTGTGTGTTTGCTTTCTTTATATTCCAGATACAAGTGAAACCATTCTATATTTTTCTTTTTCTTTCTGATGTATTTCACCTTACATGTTCCCTTCCAGTTCCATCCAAATTGTTGCTTAGAATTAGTTTAAGTATATATAGACCACAAATTCTTTACTCAGTCATCTATTGATACATTTAAGTTGTTTCCATGTCTTGGCTATTGTGAATTATGCTGCTATGAACACTAGTATGCAGATTTTTTTATGGTTAGAGATTTTGTGCTCTCTGGTTATATGCCAAGAAGTGGGATTGTTGGATTGAATGCTAAATCACCTTTTTTTTGAAGAAACTCCATACCATTTTTCAAAGAGGTTGCACTAATTTACACTGCCACCAACGGTGTAGAAAGGTTGATTTTCCTCCACATCCTCTTTTACACTTGATGTTTCTTGTCTTTTGGATATAGACCACTCTCACTGGTGTGAGATGGTATCTCATTGTCATTTTTATTTTCATTTTTCTAATGATGAATGATGTGGAATATTTTTTCATGCATCTGCAGGCCTTCTGTGTATCTTCTTTAGATATATTTCTACTCAGTTCTTCTGCCCATTTTTTGAGTGGGTCATTTACTTTTTTGTTTTTGAGGTGTATAAGCTCTTTATTTTCATATATCTTAACACAAAATTTTTGTCCTCTCACTTTCTCTTTCTTGATGCTTTCTGACTTTTCTTATTTATACCACTTTTTCTTTTTTAAAAGAATATTATATCACTTATTGTTTAACTCTTTCTTGTTTAATTTCAGTTTTAATTTCATGGCATATCTCAATTGCAAAGAAAATTCTACTTAAAAAACAATGTGTGCACACCACTCAATTCAAATGTTCTCTAATATTTTTTCTTGTCTTTAAACAATTCAGTAATTTTTATTTGGTTTCTACTATATGCATGAACTTATCCTAAAATGTAATATATAAAATGAGGATGAGTAGAATGTCTGAGTTGAAGCAATGCATAGTTTAAGATTAAGACAATGTCCAAATCATTAGGAAATAAGATAAGTATGATGTCACAGGAGAAAGCTCTTTTTATAGTGATTTTTCCTCATACTTGAACTCTTGGCATATGCCCATTTAAAATTGTGGATGCTGTCTATTTTGTATTAGCTCTTAACAAAAAAATGCAATCTATATAAGCAGTTTTTATTTCCTTAGAGAACAGTTATGTGTATACCCTCTTCTCTCAATTCTTTTCACTTTTTTCTGATTCAACCAATAAATATTTATTGAGTGTGTATTTTATTTCAAGCATAATTTGGGAATTGTTAGCACCGTGTTATTTGAAATTATGTGTTTGCTTGTCTTTCTCTCAATCACTTCTTACAAAGGATCTACACTTAGATGGGGGTGTGTTATGAAACCTAAGGTTGTATACAACCTGTTATGCATTTGAATGCATTTCATTTCTAATCCCTTTAAATCTGGCCAGAGGCACAATAAACTTCATCAGATATTTGAATAGGTCATGGGTCACAAGAAGTACCTCAATGCCACTTTGATTTTAACAGCTTAATTTTATAATCACAAATCCTAGATTAAGTCAGATCACACACAAAATATGTAGTACATAGTAAATGATGATAACTCTTCCATTTGAGTTTTGTCCCAGGTTTAATGTGAGGAATAAACAAAATGAATTTTGTAAATCTCTTACTATTGTTCTAAGTATTTTGTATATGCTCATTAAAAATTAAGAAAATGTAGCATTTTGACACATTAGGCAGCTAATCAATTAAATATGCAATGTGAACATTTCTCTAAGGCAGAGTTTCTAAACCTTGGCACTATTGACACTCAATATTTCCAGGGGAAAATAACTGTCCTCTTCCTGGTTGAGAAAAACTGATCTAAATGAATAAACAGGTTATCGTAAAAATTTTTTCAGTTTTATATTTCACAATCAGAGGCACCAGTTTGATTCAGTAGATGATGTATCACTCTGTAAAAGGAATTGACTAATGATTTTAATCAGTGGAGATTTCCTACTCACATTCAACTACATTTTAATCATCCTCCAGGATTTAGAAGGCATGGTAAATATGGTTAAGTCATTAATAAATCTGTAGATACCATGACATATTTCCATTAAGAACATTTCTAGACAGTTTCTAGATGAGAATATAGCTTCTTCATATTCACAAATATCCAGATTTAGTTAAATAGATGTAAAAATGAATGAAACCCTGAAACAACAAAATTGCATTTATCCCAGATTTATAATATTTCTAAGGCTAAGTTAAAATAGCTTTACTATATAAACCATTTACTTAAAAAAAGGAAGAGTGCTTCAAAGTTATTCATTTGTTATTAAATGAAATTAATTACAAAAGTGTAGTGATAAAATATAAAGGTACTGTGGAAATTTCAAAAAGTCTAGAACACAGAAAAATCTGGAATTCCATCTCCCTGAGCTTGTACCCAATGACTACCGGTAAGTTTGTATATAGATAAAATCCTAGATAATAAATGACATTTTTATGATTTGACGACAATAAAGGTGATATCCCATATTTTGCTTTTTCGTCATTAGCAAAAGTCCATCAGTAAACAGCCTGTCTTCTAAGCCTGGTCAATGAACACTGTTAGCATAATATGTATGTTATTTTATTCTGAAAATTTGTATGTTTAGTGGACTTTTCTATTTAAGATGCTTGTTTATAAGACCAATGTACGCATGTTTAATGCTCATAGGATTGGCAACATCCTTTGACTTATTATATATCTGTAATTTAAAATATATGTTACCAATATTCCATTGACAAGTTAAAAATATTAAACCCAAAATTAAGCTGTTATACCCATAAAATTTAGAGCTTTCATTCAAGAGTTCTTCTTGATTATTAAGATTTCAAAGTGACAGTAATATTTTCGCAAAACTTATTCTAGTCTCTTTTATGACTTCACTTATTCACTTCCATAAAAGGCATGTTCATAAGGTTATATTCAATATTTACTGGTTGTAATAAGCTGACAGAAGCTTTGGTGTAAGGTACTATGCTATGCATTTGAGGATTTTTTAAAAAGAATATGGGAATATATTTGCGATTTATATGTATTATTATAGTATATTATGAACATAGTATGTGTTGCTTTCATATATCTTCATTGAGGTCTCCAAAGCTGAAAATCATTTAAAGCAAGTTTTATTGTATCCCCTAGCCTATCCAATATTTATATATATATGCACATACATATATGTGTGTGTGTCTGCTTAAAACACTAAATCAGTCACACACCATTCATTGAGAAATAAATGTTTACCATAAGATTTGAAAACATGGGCAGAATAACTTTAGGAATTAAATATATTCTGAGTGTAAAAATCATTGTGACTCTGGAATATGCAAAATCAACCTACATATTGAGCTACAGTCTCATGCAAATATAGACATGGAATAAGCATAATAAGCCACAAATACTTAATGCAATAAATACAGAACTTTAATTTTGCTTTTTTTCAGCTTTCCACATTGAAAGGTAATTGCTCATCTGATTTTGCTAGTATTGCTATTACTTAATTTAGCTACAGTGTTGGCCTTGTTCTGTACTGTTATTTCTCTATTTCTTTTGGATTTTCTCAACTTTAAGATTAAGGCATTTGAACTTGTCCTATATAAAATGTCACTCATCAATAGAGTCCTTTTTTAAAATTTATCTCTTTATTTTCTCTTTTCTTTTTAGTTTGTGAAGTTGAAATGTTTCTGTGCATCCTGATGGAGCTATTAATTAATGACTGAACAATTTCTAGGAATAAATTTGTATATATTTTCTTATAAAAGGATGAACATGAAACATAAGAATATGCAATATTTTAGTAGAAAAATAATTTAACCATATTTTGAAAAAAATTTTTCTTGAGAACAAGATTTTCATTTTTTGTTTAGAATTCAATATGTTTTCCCTAAAACAATTCTTAAATACCCATAATTATATTTTGTTAGGTATCACAAATTAGGTGTTTTGTTCAGTCATTAATTAAAATCAAATGCAGTGAAATTTCAAATCCCATTATTTAACAGTAAAAATGACTTTTTAATATTTCTAGCATTACTATTCAAAATAAAATTTAATAGTATCTTAATGAATTCTACCTTTTACACTCCCCCATATATAGTAAATTCTAGGTTAAGAACATTTTACTATAGCTGTCAAGTACTCTGTTAATCAGTTTCCTGCTAAGTGCAGGACTGAAAATTTCACATAATATGTAATTTCACATAATACATATATTTCACATAATAATGATGCAATAAACACAGGTAATATATATATATACACCTGAATTAGAACCTTTTTGTTTGGGGAGTAAAAAACCACATTTGGGGCAACAGGATCACATAGATTTTCATTCTCAAATTTTTGAGGAATAACCATACTGCTTTCCATAAAGTTTGCAACCATTTACACTCCCACCAACAGTGTAAAAAGATTGCCTTTTTCTTGCATATTTCACATTTGTTGTCTCAACTCTTTTGGATAATAGTCATTCTTACTACTGTGAGGTGACATTTCATTGTTTTGATTAGCATTTCTCTGATAACAAAGAAGGAAGAACTTATGTTCAGACTCTTGTTGGTCATCTGTATGTCTTTAGGGAAATGTCTAATCAATTTTTCTGCCCTTTCATTGATTGGGTTGCTGGTCTAGTGCATATTTAGATCTTGTAGGATGTGTTACATGAAAATATCTTTTCTCAGTCATTAGGAGGTCTCTTTGTTTTGATAATAGTTTCTTCTGCTATACAGAGAAATTAAGTTTCATTTAGTCACATGCTTTTGTTTTTGTTTATGTTTTCCTTGCTGCTGAAGTTGACTAAGCAAAACCTCTCTAAGGCTGATGCTATGTAATATATTGATGGTATTCTTCTATTTTATGATTTCTAGACATATCAAGGTTTCCATTCCACTTTGAATTAATTTTTGTTTATGGTGCTAGAGAATGGTCTAGATTCGTTAATTTGTGTGTGGCAGTTCACTTTTCCAGCACAATTTGTTGGTAAAAATTTCCTTTCTCTAATGTATAGTCTCAGCTACTTTATCATAAATTAACTGACGATATATGTGTAAAATATATTTATGGTGAGTCCATATTATTCCATTGATCTGAGCATCTGTTTTTATTCCAGAACAATATAAATTTGATCACTATTCTTTTGCAGTATAGCTCAATTACTGGGAATGTGATACCTATGCTTTTGTTCTTTTCCTCTTGATTACTTTGGCTATTCGTGGTCTTATGTGACTCCATAAATTTTTTTAATGTTCTATTTATTTGAAAAAAGCCAAATTTTGATCGGGATCACTTTATATTGACCATCTTAACAATGGTAATTTGTTCCCAACCATGAGCACTGAATATCTTTCCATCTCTTTTTATTTCTATTTCTTTAAAAAAGAAAGTCATGGATTTCACTGCTCACATCTTTGACACAATTTGTTAAGTATATTCCAAGGTATTTAATTATTTTTTCTACTTTAAATTGGATGTTTTTCTTGATTTCACTCTCTCCTTTTGTATTGTGTCTATATAAAAATGTGACAGATTTTTGTATAATACTTTTTATATGGTCACTGTAAAGTACTCGATTAATTATTGCAGTTTTTGATGATATCTTTAGGGTTTTCTCATGTATTTTCATGTCTGAAAATAGTGATAGTTTTGCTTCTACTTTTCCAATATGGATTCCATTTAATTTGTCTTCTAGCTTTATTGTTCTGGCTAATATATTCAGTAAGATACTAAAAGCAGTAGTGAGTGTGGATCACTGTGTCTTACTCTTGATCTTAGTGGAAACACTTTCAGTTTTTCACCATTGAGTATGATGCTGACTCTCTGTTTATCATATATATCCTTTACTATGTTGAGATATTTTCAGTTTATTGCAATTCTGTGTAGGGTTTTTTTTTAATCCTAATTGGGTGTTGAATCTTGTCAAATGTGTTCTCTTTATCTATTAATATTCTCATATGATCATTTTGCTTGCTTTTGTTGATATGCTGCATTTAATTAACAGATTTGTGTATGTTGAACCATTCTTGCATCCTCAGAATAAATCACACTTGGTCATGATGGATTGCCTTTGATGTATTGTTGATTCAGTTTGTAAATATTTTATTGAGTATTTTAGCATCTATCATCATTAACAATATTGGTCTGTAATCTTCTTTCTCGGTGATGTCATTATCTGTTTTTAGTATTTGAGTAATGTTGGTATTATAGAAAGTGTTTGGAAGTATTCCCTCTCCTTCAATTTTTGGGAAAAGTTTGAGAAGTATAGATAGTAATTCTTCTCTGAAGGTTTGGTAACACTCACTAGCAAAGTGATCTGGTTCTGGGTTTTTATTTGGGTAGAGACTTCTGATTATTTCTTCAGTTTCCTTGTTTGTGACAGGCATATTCATGTTTTCCATTTCTTCCTCATTCAGACTTGGTAGTCTGTATGTTTCTCAAAATCTGTCCATGTTCTTTAGATAGTCCAATTTATTGGCATATAGCTATTTCATAGTAATCTTACGTTGTTTTGTATTTCTACAATTTCTGTTGTAACTTCTCCCCTTTCATCTCTGATTCTGCTTATTAGAGTTTTCTCTCATCTTTGTCAGTGAGACTAACAAAGTTTGTCGATTTTGTTTATTTTATAAAGAAACAGTTTTGTATCTTTCAATCTTCTGAACTGTATTTTTAACTTTTATTTCATTTATATCTGTATGAATTTCTTTATTTCATTCTTCTGGCTTTTGGCTTGATTTCATCTTCTTTTTTCTAGTTCCTTTTGATGTAAACTTAATAGTGTTCATTTGTAACTTTTTCTTGTTTGTTTAGATATATCTTGATTGCTATGAACTTCCTTCTTAGCCCTGCCATTGCTGCATCACATAAGTCCAAGTAGCTTGTATTTTCATTCTTATTTGTCTCCAAGCACTTTCCAGTTTCTCCTTTGATTTCCTATTTTATCCAGTAGTCATTCAGGAGCATGTTGTTTAGTTTCCACATATCTTGGAAATTTCCAACTTTTCGTGGTTAATTTTGAATTTTATGTCATTGAAATCAGAGAAGATGCTTGGTATGATTTATTTTTTTGTACATTTGCTGAGACTTGTTTTGGTTCCCACAAATATTCTATCTCTGGAATGTTCCATGAGCATTTGGAAAAATGCAAATTCAGTAGTTCTTGATTGAAGTGTTCTATAAATGTATATTAAGCTCATCTGTTCTAATTTATTTAAGGCTGCTATTTCCCATCTAATATTTTGTATGATTAACTGGTCTACTGTTGTAAGTGGGTTGTTGAAGTCTCCTACTATTATCAATTGCTCTCCATGTCTCTCATTAGTTCTGTTATTACTTTATGTATTTTTGTGCTCTTTCGTTTGATACATATATATTAATGAGCATTGTGTTTTCTTTCTGTATTTAACCCTTAATCGCTATGTATTATATATCTATACCTTCTATTACCTCTCATATTTTGAAGTCTATTTTATCTGGTATAAGTATGACTGGCACTGTTTTTTTTTAATTTGCCATTTGAGAGTTGGATTGTTTTTCAACCATTGTATTTGATTCTGTTTATCTAATGTAGATAAGTTCTTTAAAGCAGTAGAAATTTGGGTTAGGTTTTTAATCCAGTTGGACAGACTGCGTCTTTTGATAATATTTATGGTGATCTGCAGCCCTTTTTTACCATTTTGCTAGTTGATTTTTGGGTTTCATTGCAGAGACTACCTTTGCTCTGCTCTTTCTTGTCTTAGATGCTTTAAAAGTCTTTATGTTGTGATTGGTTACCTTTTTCATTTTCTCTGCATTTTCTATGGGTTTGTGTTTTTAGATTACCCTGGAATTTCTGTAAGGATTTGAATGGCACCTTTCTGGCTGATAATTGAAACAATCTGAAAATATATTTAGAGATTTATTGGATAATTTGTGATTGTTGTTAGCATAATTTCCAAAGCTAATTGGGGATCTTCAGTAGTTCTTACTTCAACTACATGATAATAACTTGAAAAAAATAAATAATACTTTGCTTTCTATTTTCTGCATGATGATATAATTTCCATTTTCTCATGGTGGAATCATTGGTGGACATGATCACTTTTATTTAAGACAAGAATTTTGGGTATAATTTTCAAAAGTGATGAATTGATTATTATTTTTCATGAAATGTGCAAAATTTAAGGAAGCACAATACTTATAAGAATGGAGTTTAATACTTCATTGTCTGATTGGTTGGTTGGTTTAGTTTTGTAATCTATTATCATATTCAAGGAAATATCTGACTTTGATGAGTTAGAATCATATATAAAATTATTTGATTCAGATAAGTAGACAATAAGTATATTTATCATTTAATAGTTTATTTTCTATTTAAAAACAGCTGACTATATTTGTAGTATATATAATTACCAAATAATGGGATATAACTGAAATATTTTCTAAGCTTAAAATTTACTAAGCATTAGAATATTTTGAATCAATTTTTTTGTGTTCTCGTAATTTTCCATGGGATCTAATATATAGGTGAGATTAAGTGGTAACATTTCTTTTGAGCACATCATTGCTGAGTTATCTCTCTTTTTATAATATGAGATTTATAATCTGAGTCACTTGAAATAAACATTTGTAACTTATTATGAATTAATAATTTTCAGTTGATGGAATATGTTGTTTTGCGGGAAAGCAAATGTTTCTGCTTTGTTTTCTAAAGTTTTTGACAAATATAGCAAATATCTCTGAAATTTAGTGAGCAGTACACAACTGTTTCAACCACCCACATACATTTTAATAAGAAACATTGTGTACATCATGGTGGAATTACATAATATAATTAAATAAAAAATAAATGCTTACTGTATAAAATAATTCATTGATCTTTCCATCGCATACATTAAAAATTGACATTCTGTTTTATAAAATGATCACAGCTTAAACAAAATATTCTGTAAAAGAAAGAAACTTCAAATGAAATAAAATAAGGAAAAAGAATTAAATGGAAGAAATTCCATTTAGAAAAGCATTTTATACATGTGCTGTGATTTGTTTTTTTCATCAAAATTTCTGAATTCAAGTGGTGTCTAAGGAATAAGTACAGTTGTAACTGCATATATCAATGGTTAACTAATTTATTGTTAACTAAGAAAATATTCTATGTTTTCGTAGTACTCTAAGAGTTTTGCTTCAAGTTATAGATATGTGAGCTCTTGTAAATTCAATAAAGAACTAAACTTGTCCATGGACTTTACTGGACTATATATTATATGCATTTTCATAATAATTCACATTATATAGAGTAAATTTCATATAAGGTAGGATTAATTTGTCTCTTTGAGTAGCATGGAGACCATGACATTGGGCCATAAAGAGGAATTGTATCTATCATATCACCTTTCTCTCTAGTGAATGGTGATTATATAATATGATAATACAAAGGGCGTTTATTGTTTTTTGTTAGAATTCAGATATAGATTAAGAAA
>RJWH01008768.1:0-27780 GCA_004363575.1 Solenodon paradoxus
CAAGCAATGGGAATAAAAAGTAAATGCGCTAAGGTGGGAGCATTTCTGGTGTGTATGATAAACAGTCAAGAAGTCACTGTGACTAGAGTGCAGTGAGCAGTGAGAGGGGAGGGTTATAGGAGATGAAGTTTACGAGTCATAGAGAGACTTAGAGATCCCTGTAGGACTTTGGCTTTTACTAAGAAAAATGAGAAGCTGTTGGGGTATTTGATCAGAGAAATGATATGATCTTACAGTAGTTTTTAAAGGATTATCTGGCTGCTGTGTTAAGAACAGACTGTGGAAGACAAGGATATGAGCAGGGAGAACATTCAGAAGACTGTTGCCGTAGTTCATGTGAGAGAGAAGACAGTAGCTGAGACTAGAGTGGTAGAAGGAGAGGTGATGAGAAGAGGTCAGATTTTGGGTGTATTTCTAAGTAGAGTCAACAAATTTGCTAATGAATTAGATAAAGACTAAAGAGAAGGGGTCAATAGGAATCAAGAGTTCAAGTTAAATTTGTCTCTATTCCCTCCCCACTTCCCTTGACCAGAAAGGAATGACTAATGAGTATAGCAAACAACAGGCTAAAGGGAGAGGGCTCAGTACAATAAAGGTAAGCACTTGCTTTGTATACCTTCGAGGTTGACTTTAACAGGATTACATTTGGTCTCTATGGCTTTCAGATGTAAGGACAGCAAATTATCCCAGTCCTATGTAAATAAGACAGATCAGTTCCTCCGGAAACAGAATGGAGCTGAGAGACATATGTGCTGTGCTACCCATATGTGTAACTCACAGATTAGCTGCTCCCTGTGAGCAGCATGATTTTGCCCACCAATCTTGACACTTCAGAATCCGCTCCCCCAAAGAAAATCTACTTGTCAGCCTTGAAGATTTCATTGGGGAGATAGAGGAAACATTTACATCTCATGCAACTTCATCAGCCCCCTCTTGACGTGTCTCATCTCAGTCTCCTACAGAGTACCTTCCTTCAGGAACGACACCACTGGTTAGTATGCTTGCTTTGCTGATACCCTAAATAGGTGCTTAATCTGCTTATTGGGTAACCTCTTTCTGGTTCCTGAGGTTGTCCTCCATCTCTGAGCTCAGTTTCCCCATCTGTCTATTGAAGGAATCTGTCCAAGGTTTGGCAGAACCAGGATCACAACCTGATATTTTTGGTTCTTACTTCATTGGACTTAGTTCTGAGAGGCTAAGAAGTGTTGACTCAAACACTTTGTTCTCATTGCTCATTTATCAGCCCAAGTGTATTGTTAGTAGAAATGGGAGGCTATAGGCATTGTGAAGTCCTCTAGAGAATTCTGGGGCTGATTTGCCTATTTATTTTTCCTACCCCAGTCTTCAGTCATTATCAGGACCTAAGAAGTCTTATCTTCACTGCATTTCCCTGGAACCACAGTGACATTGAGTGGCCACTGGAGGTTGAAAAACAAGTGTCAGAAAAAGTGCTTCTCTTCCCGTGGTAGGATCAAATGCAGAATGCATTTCTTAGCAATGTTTTCACTTAAACTACCGCAATCCAACTGGCTTCTGCTATTGCTTATAGAAGTTTAGCATAGGAGTAATAAACAGGACCTGTATCAAGACTACTGCCTAACACAAACTGCCCTTATTCTATTGCCTCTATAGACAAAAGGCCAAACCAAAAGAGTTTACATTGTGACAGCAATTTTTAATTTTACCTACATCATGCTTCCTTAATGCAAAAACAGTGGGAATACAAATATGAAAAACATAAAATGTTAAAATCATCCATAACCTCAACACCCAGAAATAAGTCATCAATATTTTACTTCCTTTCTATCTTTATGAATAATAAAATGTTATTACTCAATACACGTAGATTTGCTACCTGTTTTTTTGTACTTAGTGATATATTGTGGACATTTTTCCATGCCATTCTTCTATAACATTATTTATGATGGTTGAATAATATTTAACATATGAATGTACTAATAGGTGTATCATATTTAGTTAAATAAATCCCATATAGTAAAAACTTTCAGGTTTCTAAATTTTCAACATTATAAAATGATGGGGCAGGAGTTTCCTTACATATAACATATCCAATTATTTCATTGGAATCAATTCTTACATTTGTAACAACTCAGTTAAAAAGTATACATATTTATATAAATAACTCATACAACACAACACCATAAAAACAATGATTTTTAAAAGTGGGCAAAATATCTAGAGAGATATTTCACCAAAGAAGGTATACAAATGGCCAAGTAACACAAGAAAAGATGTTTATCATCACTACTGAGCTACCACTTCACACCATGACTGTATTGGTGATGATGTGTAGAAAAGGGAACCCTATTGTATACTGTTGGTGGGAGTTTAAATTGGTGCAGCTACTACAGAAAACAGTATAGAGAAATCTCCAAAAATGTAAGGAAAAACTACCAACCAATCCAGAAATTCCACTTCTGAGTATTGACCCAAAGAATATGAAAACACTAATTCAAAAAGGTATATATGGCATACCTTGGTGGCCTAGCAGTTTAAACCAGGCACAGTCCACATGTATCCCAAGGTCCCCAGCTCAAGACCTGGGGCCCATGGAAACAACCAATGGTAAACAACTAAATAAAATAAAGCGTTTCTTCCTCCTCTATCTTCCTGCTGCCTACTCACTTTAATTCCAGTTTGCAACTTTCTTCAAAAAAAAAAAAAAAAGAAAAGGTACATATACCCATACATCCTATGTTCATTGCAGCACTATTTAAAATAGCCAAGAAATGGAAACAACTTAAAGTGCCCATCAACAGATGAGTGTATAAAGGAGATATGGTATATATACACAATGGAATAGTACTCAGCTATTTTTTTAATAAAAGAAAATTTTGCCACTTGAGGGGATTACACTTAGTGAAGTAAGTCAGGAAGACTATAAATACCATATGATTTCACTCATGTAGAGGATAAAGAAACAAATCATTTTTATGAATAAAAGGTATGGGGTGGGGAAGAAACAAGGCAAACAAAGAAAACAAAAACACAAAGATTCTGACAACAGAATGGAAGCTACCAGAAGGGAAGAGGAATGGCGGGGGGCAAGTGAAAGGGGCAAAGACGGCCAATGGTAATTGTATGATGAGGATCAATACTAGACTTGTTGGAGATCATAACGTAGTATATGCAGATGCTGAACTACAATGCTGTACAGGTGAAACCTACATAATGCTTTAAATCAATGTTAATTCAAATAAAAAAACTTAAAGTGCCTGTACATTCAACACTTCTGAAACATATTGTCCAATTACCCTCCAGAAAAGTTATAGTAATCTATTTTCCCAACAGTTATATATTTTTTCAGTCCACTGAAATTCAGTTTCATAGAACCCAACAAATTTTGAATCCAACTTAGACGTAGTACAAACCTAATCAGCAATTAGTGTTGATATTATCATCAAAAAGTTGAAAATCATTATCACTCATTATGCAATGCACAGCTACTTAGCAGAAACACAAAATCCTGCTATGTTATTTTTGGATTTTGTTAAAATAACTTTATTTTTTATTTTGTTTACATTATTATTTTCATTGTAAGATATCAAACTTGCACCCTAGTCTCTGTATATTTCACACCACACCTGCCACCAGAGCTGTAGTGCCCTGTAATACCACTTAGTTCCCTCCTTTCTTCCCTCCCCTCTGCCACCCCACTGGTAACTATGGTCTTGTATTCTATGAATTTTGATGGGGTTTGTTCATTTGTTTTGTTACTTTACATTCCACATACGAGTAAAATCATCTTATACTTTTATTTTTCTTTCTGGCTTATTTCACTTAACATGATGCCCTCTAGTTCAATCCAGATGGTTTCAAAGGGCACAATTCTGTCCTTTTTAAAGGCTGCACAGACTTCCATTGAGTATCTAGACCACAGCTTCTTTATCCAGTCATCTGTCGATGGACACTTAGGTTGTTTCCATGTCTTCATTATTATGAACTATGCTGCAGATATTTTTTCTGATTAGAGTTTTTACAACAGCAATGTTTAAAAATGCTCACTTTCTCACACCCAGATCAACACTGGATACTTTATTCACATTTTTGTCAAAAATAGGCAAAAATGGAAAAAAAAATTTAGTGGAATCATTTTTATTATCGGTTAATTTGAATCTTTTTCTGTTTCTTTCATTGAGTTGTTTTTGTTCCTTTTATAACCCATCCTTGCCATTTGCCCTTTTTTCTATTGGAATGTTTATCATCTTTATTGATTTCTAAATACTCTTTAGGTGTTAAGTCTGTCATATAACACAAATTTTCTCAGTGTGTCATTGTGTTTCTATTCCTTTGGAAATCAAATTTTTTTTTTCTCATTTGAATCTAGTAGCTTTTCCTTATGGTTTCTGTGTTTGGTTCCATGTTCTAAAAGACCTTCCCTTCTCCTCAATTATATTTACATTGATTTTCCCTCTGGTTTCTTGTTTTGCTATTTAGTCCATCTGGAATTCATTGTGGTGAAGTGGGAGGCCAGGTTATAACTTTATTTAATAATGATGTTGCCATCATTAACTGAAATAATGATTTCTCTAACTTTTTTGCCACCTTTCATTGTTAAGCCTTGATGCATAGTGGTATCTGTTTCTAGGCTTCTTATTCTGTTCTCTCACTTGTAACAATTGGCCATTTCATGAAAGACACATGCCCTCTGACATAGGGGATGTGTACAATCACATACTTACATACTCACATATGTAGGCATAGGATTGAGAGAAGTGAAACTCAGTGATGTTTCAAAGTTTTGAAAGCATGGAGAAGATTCGGCACCTCCAGGGCTGAGTCACTTCTATAAGGCCTAGAAAGATTATGGCTACCAATCTGTCTGAGCTGGATATCTTCCATTTGCCCCTCCATCCATCCGCCAATATTCTCTACCATTCTTTGTGCCCAGAAAGTTGACCTGTACAGACCTATTGATGGGCTCCCTTGCCTCTGGCTTCTGCCTGAGTTCAGTCAAAAGGGAGGACCTTTTGGAGGATGGTGAAAAAGTACTTGTTCCTTCCAGTTCTCTCCCTGTGGAACATGATGAAAGCAACAGATCCTCTGAAGAGGTCCTTTCAATGTAGCTACTCTCCTCACATTCTGGTAACCACTTATTTTCCTCTACTTGCCCTTTAGGCATCCACTGTTGCTAGCCCTGACATCTTGTACTACCATCTTTTGCTAATTCCTCTAAACATATCCTTATATTTATTAAACTCTTAAAATACTCACATTGTGCTATTCCTAACTAGAGTGATACATACCTCTTCTGGGGGGGAACTTATATCCTTAGGATATGAGCTTGCATTGTGGCCCTGCCAGATACCTTAACTCTGGGATAACAATTTCTGATCTCTCTCTTCCTTAAATACACTAAAGATGTTACTCCTACCCCAAAATATACCAAAGACTTCTACCAAGAGAACAAAACCAAGAAGCAGGTATGGAACAGTTTTTTAAAAAGCTATAAGTGAAATCCAAAAACTTTAATCACATAAAATTGCAGGGTTACAGTTTTGCAAAACTAATGAAAATCCACATTTTTCAGTTGGTCTCTACTCTCTCAATAAACACAAATGTAAAAATCTCTTTAGCTTACTGTACCCCGGACACCTTATGTTGTACTGAGAAAGTTCCAGATGATCATAAGATAATTATTCCTAACACTATCCCTCCCCTACCCACCCTCATCCTTGCATAAAATAAAGAACCTTAATCTGCCCATATTTAAAAACTGGGAACAGGTAAAGGACAGGCACAAAATGACAAATGTATTATATCAGAATTCTGACATAGTCAGGGTTAGCTATAATTTAGAATGTTTATGGTAACGAGTGGCAGGTCCAGCACAAGGGCATTCTAAGAGTCTTCTCTGATGAATATGGTAGGACAGTGTTGCAGATATCATGGATTGGCTTGCTCATCCTTTATTCCCTCTTCCTTCTAGAGTGTCTTCTGTGATACAAAGACTGGAAAACTGAAAACTACATTTCACAAGCTCTTTTACAGCTAGAGTTCTGAGACTAAAATAGCTTCCACCAAATAAGTACACGTATGTGAGTTCAGAAAACAGAAATGAAACCCAGACCCACTGACCTGCCCTTCTAGTCTCCTTTACCCAGGCAATCAAGGTCATGCAGACATGAGAATGTTCTGCATCACTGTCCCAGTGCCTAGTCTCCAGTTTCCTGGGTGTCAAGAGACAGTACATGAGTGGCAAATGCATTTCTTGAATCCAGTCTCTGTTCTGTGGGCTATGACCAGGATGTTAGGTTTCTTGAGTGCTAATGTTCCAGTGGTGGTATCAGAGGTAGCAGCCACCTGGTGGATCGATTCCATAAGATTCTAAGAGCCATTCTTTTAGGTCCAACCTAGATCCTACTCTTACGACTTTTCCACTGACTTTTAAGTATCTAATATCCTTTTCAAATCCATTTCTACTTTAATACCCATAGTGGTTTTTGTCTCCTGTACTGAATCCTGACAGATATAGACTGCCAGGGTCAGAGTGTAACATCTTTTACCAGTTACCCTCAGGACCTGAATCTGGGGAAAATGTAAGTTATAGACAAAGGCCTTTTAGGAAAAAGCTTGACAACCTACAGGGAAAAAAGCTTGTTTTCCATGATTGGGTTGAGTCAGAGACACTGGCATCCTACACTTGAATTAAGCTCACACTAGATGTAAACACATGGGTGGTGGAGGAACAAAGAGGAAGGGAGACAGAAAGATAGCCTACTTGTGCCTACTATGTGCCAAGTACTAACCCAGACCTTTTCACTTGTTCTCGTTTAATTCTTAGCTCTCATTTAATTTTCTGGGAGGTAAGTACAATTATCCCCAATGAATCCAATCCTAGCATACACATTTATAAGTATGGTAGGTCCCATTTCCCTTGGGTTTAGATGATTGCTAAAATAAAGCACCTTATCTAACATGGGTTCCTAGATGGTACATGGTTGTAATTTCTTAATTTTAGAACTATGTGACCTTGTGTCAAGTGCTCTGCTATTAGTATGCCTTGGCTCCAATATCTGTGTCTGCTTCTTTCTGCTCTGCTACCAACTGGCAAATTTCATTTGGGTTGTGAATCAAATTTCCTGAGGAAATAATCAGACCCTGGTCATCTTAAACCTGGGTCATGAAAGGCGGCTGCCAGCCTATGGATAGGTAACATCCCTCAAAGACAAGTGTCTATTCCTGGTCCAGACAGCTATGACTAAGAGGAGGAGTCCCAGGTCCCGGTAGTTACTCAGCAAGATGATGAACAGGGAAGACCAGAGATGGGTATATCTTGAAAAATCAGAATAGCTGGAAACAATGAGTGGACATGTTCACAGGCAACAGGGGGAAGGAGTCCTGCTTTATACTACAGTTTGCTTCATGTCACTAATTTATGTTAATTACCTAGCCCTTTTAGACATTTGAGTTTGAGAAATCCTGAGCTACTTCCAGCTTTAATAATTTTTAATTCTAAAATTCTGTACTCTTCTGGATTCCTTTATATTAAAAACATTGTGGATTTACATAGGCCTTGTTGAACAGATAAATTGGAAACAAGCTGGGAATGTAATTCATTTATCCACCAATTTGATTTTCTAAATAGATTCTATATTTCCATACTATAAGCCATTATTCTCCTCTATTAGAGTTGCTGTAGTTCTCAATATGCCATGTATTATCATCATCCTGTCAAAATGAAAATCTTATAGAGAGCCTGCAAGGGCTGAATCAAATCAAGTGGAAGTGATTAAGGACAGCAGAAAAAATAGAACAATTATATATACACTATTAAATAATTCAAGAGATAAGAATCCAACTACTCTTCAGTTTTCAGAAGTAAGGTTTACAATTTGATATTTTGTTGACTCAATAGTAAATTACCAATTCATTAAATAATTAAACCATTTATCAAAACTGTGAATGACAAAGTAATCAGGGACTGGGATAATCAGACTCTGAGTCTGTTCTTGTAAAATTCAAATGCACCCAGCACAATACAATTTTGTACTTAATGTCATTCATCTAATCAGCATATTTCTGTTCCAATGTGAGATCTTTGTTTGAACATTAGATGCAATAGATATAGAAGGCACAAAAATCTCATTTATATAATCATAATAAGCATGTTATCATGGTTGTCAAAATTAATTAAACCTAATTCATTCTATTTTCTAGGCTTAAAATTGACACAAAACATTTTTATAAAAGGCAAAAATTCTAAAGGATCACAGAAATAAGTATAAAACATATTATTTTTAAATACCTACATTTTTAGGAAGTTAATATTGATTTTATATATACATATATATATACCCAAAAGTTTTAAAAGAGTAATTGAACATGAATGTTTGCGCTTTGAAAGTCCAAACTTTTTGCTTCTTCTGAGTAATAATGAGTCTCACTGATACAATTACAATAACTGTAAATTTAGAAAGCTTCTATTACTAAACTATGTCTCAGGAAGACATTCTTTCTTACAGCAAGGGTCATCTTTATTTCAGATTACACTCTTCTCAATCATCCTCCATTAAGAGCAAAGTTTTCCTTATACCAGTGCTTCTCAAACTTCTGTATACATCAGAAACATTTGGAGAGCCTATTAAGCATATAAAATCCAGGGTTCCATGTCAGTCTTCATACAAAGGTATTAGAGGGACCTAAATTATATATTTTTTAAACAAATAGACAGCTCTTTTGTAAGTGATTCAAGAACCATATGTGAGAAACACTGACCCACACAGTGTTTTCATTTTCCCTTTGCATTTTGTTGTTTTGAATTCTTGCATTATAAATCTTTCCAATAGCTCTCTTGAGAGCTTTTTTCATGCCCTAATCAACCTTCACTAATTCCCTGGGTGCCATCCCATCTCATTAGAGGGAACTGAAAAAAGTTACATTTTTACATTCTCCATCTCTAGATTCATACCTTTAAGGTCACACATGTGCATTCTCCTTTGAAAGCACCAATTAGCTGTATCCTTCTGGAAAGTTTCCCATCTTTCCTAAGCCAATCAGATTCCCAAGTGTATCTGAGCAGGAGTTCAAATATATACATCTTTTCTGTTTCTTGCAAACCTCCCTGTTACCAAGGAAGGGTCTCTCTAAGCATTCAGGGTCCTCAATACTACTCCACAGAGTAGATGAGATAAAATAAAGGAGAAAAATCTCAAACTCATCTATTTAACATCTTATTCACAGCTCAAAAAAAATTTCAGTGAAGAGCTAGATTCATATTTTCTTAGAAGCACATAATTATCTGTTGATATGAAATATTCAAGTTATCACTGAGCCCTCATACGTCACAGAGATAAAAGGTAGCAAGTTACCACCTGGAAACTCACTTGGGGAGCTTTTCATATAGATCAATACCTTGGTCCTGCCTAGACCGGGGTTTCACAACTTTGGCAAAATTGATATTTTAGTCAGATAATTCTTTGTTGTGAGGGGTTGTCTTGTGCTATAGGATGTTTAGAAGCATTACTGAACTCTAGCAGTATATGCCAGTTCACTTCTTCTTCAACTACCACAAAAAATCTCAAGACATTGTCAAATTTACCTAGGGAAGGAGGATCAAAATTGCCCACAGATTCTGGTTACAAGATGGTGAACTGTTGAGATTTTGAGCTCACTTACCACAGATACAAAAACACTGCACCTATTCAATAACTATAACCTTTGAAAAGGACGGGGACCATCAACAACAGAAAAAGAAAGGACATACATCTTCATAAATAGTAGGAGAAGCCAATTTGTCTCAGCATAACACCACCCTGTTCAGAGACCCTGGGGTCCATATAGAGAGAACAGTAATATGGACACTCTCTGTGGACCCGAAGGCCTTGCCTCCTCAGCAGGCACCCCTATAGCTGGAAAACTACTTTCAGTGTTGAACTAAAAGCTTTGATGTGGTGTGGAAAAAGGATAGACTCCTTGTGACCCAAGATGCTGCTCTATACAGTGTGCACAGTGGAGGCTGATATTGCAAGATGGCTTCAGGGGGAAAATGCCTGCTCTCTCTGCCATTAGTGCACTCGTACTAGACTATTTGTGCTCACAGTTACATTTCCTAGGACTATCAGAGACAGACAGCCAAGCCTGCAACAGATAATTGAGTAATCCCCAGGACAGCACCTCACTCCCCATCTCTCTCATGGAAGATTATTGGAAGGACTCCATTCAAACAATGGTTTATGCCCACCTGGAGCCACTGCTAGACAGTTCTGCTATCTGCTCGGTACTTCCTAGAGTTTCCATCCCCAGGCTACAGGGCTTTTTTGTCACCCTCTGCTGAGACTGCTGCTTCTCTGAAGGACTGAAGGATTATCATTATGACTTGTGCTTTGTTACAATTCCCAGCTCTGACTCTTCATGGGACCTCTGTTGAGACTGTGGCCTGTTCATGGACTGGGCTCACTATTTTTGGGTCTCTCTCCTTTTGCCTTTTGTTCATGCCTGTGACTGTAGGGGAAACCCCTTCATTCATTCCCTACCACATCTCCAACCCTGTAGGCTGGACTTTCAGGCCTCAATAGAGGGATCACTCTAGAGTTTCAACAATTCTGAGGAGTGCTGTGACCACACAACTACAGGAAGCTCACCACTCAGGACCAAAACCTCAGGCCTATACTCTGCAACTTGATACTGTTGGTGGATTTCTCAGCAGAAAATTCACATAACAGAAGGGAATGGCATAAAAGTCAAAGTGCTAAAAGAAAAGGATTTCCAACCAAGTATACTCTACCCTGTTAGATTATCACTGAGAGCTAAAGGAATGATAAAGATCTTTACAATCAAAAGTCAAAGGGATTTATCACCACAAAACCAGCTTTACAAGAAATACTAAAGGAAGTTCAATAAAATGAAAAGAAAACCCACTTAGAAGCAGCAAGACATCAAAAATATAAAAAGTGAGGAGGAGGACAACAACAATGTGGACTGTGAGAATGCACTCAAGACTAACTTGCTTTCAAGTTAAAATCAGTTATAAGCATGGAAACATTTATGTAAACCCCAGGGTGACCTCAAAACAGACATCCATAGAAAAATAAGGAAATGAAAAGGAAAACCGAACACAACATAAATGCTTTCAAAGCACCTAAGAAGAAAATAATAGAACAAAGCTACTGTTTGTAACACACTCAGAAAACAATTAACCAAATGGCAATAAACAGTTACATACCAATAATCACCCTAAATGTTAATGAACTGAATTCACCAGTCAAAAGACATAGCATGACCTAATGGATTAAAAAGTATAACTCATTTTTCTTCTGATTACAGGAAACTCATCTAATTTTAAAAGATAAACATAAGCTCAAAGTCAAAAGTTGGAAACAATCCTATACTCAAATGGTAATCTTAAAAAAAGAAGGAATATTCATACTTACACAGATAAAATAGAGTTCCAACTAAAGAAGGTAACAAGATACAGATGAACATTACATAGTGATTAAGGGGTCAATTCAGCAAGAAGACATAACTCTTGTTAATATATAGGAACCAAATAAAAGAGTATCAACATACATAAAGAAATTAACAGAAATAGAGACATTGACAGCAATACAATAATAGTGAGACTTGCGGCTTTATTAACACTTATGCCACTGAAGGTAATACTGGGTAAAACAAAACTTGATCAAGTGTGTTGGACTCTGTGAATGTATCTAAAGAATATCTCAACCAATTCATTTTGTTTATAATTTCCTTTTTCTGTTTTTGAAAATGCAGAGTGAAAGATAAAACACATGTATAAATAAAATCTAAAAGGGATATTTCAATAAACAAAAATGCAATTAAAAACTTTTTCCTAGCAAACTCTGGTGGAGCAGTGGTTGAGTCAATTGCCTCTGAAGGATATAAGCCACATACCCCTGAGTTCGAGTCCTAGGTCCAGGGGGAAATAACCAACATAAACAATTAAGTGGAAATAAAATGAAAAACACTTCTTCCTCCTCTCTCTTCCTGCCTGCCTGCCTACTTGCCTTCATTCCTGCCTGTACCTTTCCTTTAGAAAATTGTCCCCATTTGAGAGCCAGAGATCTAGACCAATTAAATTAGAATTTCTAGGGGTGGAGATTCTTTAAAATCTCACCCAGGAAATTCCAATGTTCAGCCAGGGTTGAGAACTCCTACCTTAGTCATATCTCTGATCTTCAGTTTTCTCATCTGTAAAATGGGAAGACAAACTTTATAGAGCTGCTCTAAAGATCGATTGAAATAATGTGTGCAAAACTGTTCTATAAATTTTTTTATTTAAATGTAATGCCATGTCTCTCTCATCTCTTCTAAACTCTAACTCAGGCGTCTTCAAATTATAACCCTCAGGCAAATTCAGCTCAACTGTATTTGTATGATCTCTGAGCTGGAGTGGCTTGTACGTTTTTTAATGGCTGAACAAAAATAGAAGAAAATGATGTGAAATTAAAATATCAGTATCTATAAAGTTTTAGTAGAAATTAAGCATACTCACTTATTTACCGTTTCTATAACTGTTTATGCAATATACATAGAGAAGTTGTTAAAGAGACCTTACAGCCCACAGTCTAAAATACTTACTGTTACTATGAGGTGGGTTCTTGTGCTCTTGAGAAGATTTACCACAAGACACTTATGGTGCATCATAGTTTCACCAGGATCCAAGAGAAGCAAAACAAACAGTGAAATGTTATTGGTAAAATAGCAAAATGAAAATAAGGGTGAAAGGCGGAATGCGTTCCCTCTGTAGAGTGTTTTCAATTAGCTTAATGGCAAACCGCTTCTCAAAGTAACACTATAGAAACACAAACTCAGCGTTACATGATTTGACAATGATTAGCTTCAGAAACAACTAAAGACCTTTGAAAAACAGTGGAGTTTTTCTCCCTCCACCTCCATTTGGAAAACAGGCAACTCTCAAATCACTGACAGACTTTCCAATGAAAGGAGGGCAAACAGGATCTGAAATTAAAATATCAGTATCTCACAAAAATGTATGAGTTGCTGGAAAGAACAGAGGAAATAAAGAAGACTTGCTCCCTCCCATCCCAGAAGTGGGATGAAACTGATCAACTAAAAACATGAGATGTAATGTTCCCCTCTCTGATCTAAGGAAATCCCATTAGGGCAGAAACATTAGAGAACTTTCTCTGGGAAGAGAATAACCACAATAGCTTTCTTTCTCACCTTCCTCCATATTCACTCTCACTAACTGACAGACTTATGGAGCCAAAGTTTTATTAGCAAAACAGCAGGGTCAAAGAGAGAGCAAAGCGCAAGGAAGGGTGGAAGATAGTACATCCCCAAGGGTAGAGGGTGGTCTTTCCCAGAAAACTCAGCTCCAAGTTCTAGGAGTTCAGACCTTAAAAAGACTTTGGCTGCGTTCCTAACCCTTGGCTCCCCCTAGAGTGGGAGTGGGTTTCTACCTGATTGCCCACAAGGGGTCAAAAATGCTAATATTTTATATAATGAGTATATAATTATCCGTGTTTACAAAAAGGTGAATCTTACTCCTTCTGACTGGTAAGCTGATTAGTAGGGCCCACTTCCTGTAAGGTTTTTTTGTTTTTTTGTTTTGACTTTCCTGTTTTTCACCCTTCCCCCATTCCCTGTTCATGGATAAATGCTATCTAGCACTTACTATCTGGCACTTGACATGAAAAGTTGATGGCACACCCTCTGGTGGAGCAGCAGCTTGGCACAGTGTGCACACATTCCAAGGTCCAACGTTTGCATACCGGGGCTAGCAGTATCAACCAAGATGAACACTACTAAATAAAATAAAGTGCTTCCTCCTCCCTCTCTTCCTGCCTGCCTGCTCACCTTAATTCCTGCCTGCACCTGCCCTTTAAAAAAAAGTTTGATAACCCATGAACTAACTGAATTACCCACTTGAAGGAAGAGAGGAAAGGTAAAAATGAGATGGTGAACTTCTATGCCTTGTTTTAAAACATAAAAAGGAAGCTAACACAAAGATATCACAATCCACTGTAAGACAAGACATGATTTTTACTTCTAAATTAAATTTCTTTTCAGAAAAAAATAAAATTCACTGTTCATTTCATTAGCCAAAACTTTTTGACCCTTGTGTTGGAAATGAGAATTCTTCCCATTTGCTCATGTTTGCTAGAGTTCTGCATTCCTGGAGGTTAGCAAAAGTTCTGTGCTTTACTTCCTCCATCTTAACTACTACAGAGCCACCTCCTGGAAACAGAGCCTAATAGTGGCTGATTTTCCTAGGCCCATTTCAGTGTCCTTGAGCTGAAAGATCTGTGCTATATGGGAACACAGGCTGGGTAATGAATGTCATAGCAAGGTTGTGCAGGACTGACTAAGACAACAGCTTCTATACACTGTAATAGTTACAGATGATATGATATCCAAGAATTGCTTCAAAATAATGGCAGAGAGTGAATGAAGATGTATAAGAAACAAGAGAGACTATACACGAATAATTATTGAAGTTCAGCAATAGACATAGGCTGTTCATTAAATTATTATCTCTATACTTGAAAATTTCAATAATGAAAAGTTTTTTAATTAAAATGATTTTTTGCTTTAAATGCCAGATGATGCCTGCTGCTTCCAAACAAAAAGAAAAGATCCTGAATTTTCTTCTGAAGCAGCACTTTTAATGTTTTGATTTGTTGGAACTTGGCCAAAAAGTTTACCAAAATTCCTTACCCCTCATTCTTAGCACAGTGCCTATCATAAAGTAGGTACAAAATAAATATTTATTGAATTAATGAACAATCTGAGATCCTTTATGCTGCAAGATGCTACAGGAGAGTAATAATAACCATGATGACAGCAATATGTAATAATTATTGAAGATTTATTATGTATCACATACAGGGAATACATCATTATCTCCTTTAATCCTCACTGAAACCTTATAAGTTACATGATGTCATGGATACTTGCTGTTTTGTTCACTGGTATTTCCCCAATACCTAAAAATGACTGACTCAATAAATATTTGTTCAATGAATAAATTCAAAATAGGTATCAGTAGTATACCTCTTATGCAGATAAATAATGTGAGGTTTACAAATGTTAACTAACTTGTCCAGCTAGTAAATAACAAAACTGGTTTAAAATCCAGTTAATATAACTACTGTTTTGACTGCTAACTAGACTGACATTACCTCAGACTTTGGTCTTATCTATTATTATAACTATACAAGTCAGTGATCTCTAAAGGCCCTGAAGATAGACTATATAATGAACATATTTTATATCAGCTGAAACTGAACGAATTTTGAACACAGGCTACTGTTTGAAATAGGAATAGAAGGGAACTTAAACATGAAAACACTTGGAAATTTAAAATCGACTTTTACTAATATCAAATAATTATGCTATAAACCTGAAACAAATATGACACAATATGTCAATTATAACTCAATATTTTAAACAAACCAATAATCACAGATTTTTCTGAAAACACAATTTTTACTTTAAACAATTACTGACAAATTTCGGCTATTTGGACTTGGGTTTGGGGCAGATATTTTCTCTTAAATTGACAAAGAGAATTTGTCACTTCAAGGAAAACAACTGACAGAATTTTTGGCATTTATAAAATGCAAATTTTCAAGTCAAAATTAGAATTTTAGAAAACTTTTATCTGCCACCATGAGTTTGACAGCTTTCCAAAACATCTTTCCTGATGAGATCAATGTTTATAAGAACAAATGTGAAATTTTATATTTTGTTATAAATATATCGATATCTGGAATATCTGCTCGACTGCATGAAACATTATTTTTCACCTGATCAATGCACAATGTTACAAACTCATGGATGGTTTTAAAAAAGGCACTGAAAGTGAGGCTATATTAATGAATCTTTTATGTATGAGAACGCAAATATCCACAATTACTTGAAATGGATAGTAGTATACTCCTGGTTTTTCTAACTACATATAAGCGTGAAAAACATTTCAACCACAACATATCACAGCTGAACGAATGCATAAGCATATAAGAGAATTCAACTACTATTATACCAGACTTTAAACAGATATTCAAAATGTCAAGCAATGTTATTCTCTCACTAATGATTTCTTTTCAAAAATATAGTTATTTTCATAAAATAATTTGGCTAACTTGTGATACATACAATATCATTTAAAAATGAATTTACATTTAGTTTTTTAAATTTGTAATACAGTAAATATTAGTAGGTATAACCCTAATAAAGCTCTTCGGGGACCTCAATAATTTTGAGAGTAAAAAATGTAATGATAAAACCAAAAAGGCTGATAACTACTGTCTTAGAGAAAGTCATACACATATACTCAAGAAAAAGTATTTATTGTAGCACTGTTTGAAATAGAGAAAAAACTGAAAACAGTTTAAGTACTCATGAAGAAGTGAAGAAATAGATAAAATATGTATATTCATGCACTGTAACAGTAACTTTTAAAATGAAAGAAGAGTTACAAGTATTAACGTGAGTAAATCTCCAAACCATAATGGTGGGAAAGATGTAAAACTACATGCACAGAGTGACTGCTTTTCTATACATTTTTAAAGTATTTGTATAAAGCTATAAACACTCGAAGCCAAACAATGAAGTAGAGGAAAAATAAATTAGAAAGAAATCCCATTAATGATAGCACCAAGAAAGATCAAATACCTGGGAATAAACTTAACAAAGAAGGTGAAAGATCTCTACAATGAAAATGATAGGACCTTACCAAAAGAATGGAAGAAGCACAAAGAGATAGAAAAAATCCATGTTCATGGATTTGAAGAATTAACACGGTAAAAATGGTTATTCTACCCAAAGCAATACATAGGTTTAATGCATTTTCATCAAAATTCTAGGAAATTCAAGGAAATGGAGCAAACACTATTGAAGTTTCTTTGAAACCATAAAAGGCCTTGAGTATCCAAAGCTATCGTGAGGGTGGGGTAAAAAAGAACAGTGCAGGAATCACAATTTCCGTCTTCAAACTATACTACAAAACGATCATCATCAAAACAGTATGGTACTAGAACAAAAACAGACGCACCTATCAGTGGAATAAAATTGAGCACTCAAATAAAGCCATACCTTTATGAACAGTAAATCTAAGACAAAGGTGCCAAGAACATACAATGGAAGGAAAGTCTATTCAACAAATTGTACTGGGAAACCTGGAAAGTCATTTGCAAAAACAAAAAGAAAAAGAAAACAAATTACTCATTAGCACCATACACAAAGTTAACTCAAAATGGATCAAAGACCTGAACATAAAACCCAAAGTCATAAAATATTTAAAGAGAATTTGGGGAAAACACTCCGTGGTCTCAATCTCAAAGATGTCTTTGGGGAAGGAACAGTTATGACAAAAAGAAACCAAAGCAAAACTAAACAATTAGGATTACATCAAACTGAAAATCTTCTGCACAGCAAAAGAAACTGTCACAAAAACAAAAAGGCAATCTATGGAATTGGAGAAGACATCCATGCAACACACATCAGGTAAGCGCTCCATCTCTAAAATATATGGAGTTCATATGCCTCAGCAATAAAAAAAACACAAATGACTGACACTCTCTGGTGGAGCAGTAGTTAGGTCAATCACTTCCAAAGAATGCAGGCTCCATACTCTTGAGTTCGAATCTCTGGTCCAGGGGATCCGGGGGAAAAACAACCAGTGTGAATAACTAAAACGGAAATAAAATAAGATGCTTCTTCTCCCTCTCTCTTCCTGCTTGTCCGCCTACTCACCTTCATTCCTGCCTGCACCGTTACTTTAAAAAAAATCAAATAACCCACTCAAAAAATGGACAGGAAAACTGAATAAATACCTATCTGAAGGAGACACACAGATGGCTTACAGACACCTGAAAAAAAATGCTCTACACTCATCATCAGAGAAATACAAATAAAAATTACACTGAAATACCACTTCACACCAATCACACTGGCCTATAAAAAAGGACTGGAAATAGCAGGTGTTGAAGCGGGTGTGGAGAAAAAGGTACCCTCCATGGAGACAACATAAATGTCCAACAACAGATCACTAGATAAAGAAACTGGTTGATATACTCAATGAAATTCTATGCAGCTATTTAAAAAAAAAAAAGATGAAATTGTGCCCTTTGAAACAGCCTAGATGGAACTGGAGGTGATCATATTAAGCAAAATAAGCCAAAAAGAGAAATACAGAGTAGTTTCACCCATATGTGAAATATAATGAAATGAAACAAACAGCTAAACTCCAGCAAAAACTCACAGGACACAAGATGGTGGCTGCTATGGGGAGTGGGAGGAGGAGGGATGAAACGAGGGGAAAAGGTGGTAGTAAAGGACACTGGAACTCTGGTGGGGGCTGTGATATGAAATATAGACTGAAATGCAATGTCGGTGTCCTAAAATGAAAATAGCATTGTGAACAAAAGAAATAATAAATATTACTATTAAAATTACAGAGATAAAAAATACTCATAACAATAATTTCTTTTGTTTATGTATCTATATATGTATGTAGACATATATAGATATATATTTATGAAAATAGATGCAAGTCATGCCCATCAACTTCAGGAATATGATTCCTCAAGGAATGAATAAAATAAGTAGAAAGAAGTACAAAAAAACTTCAACTGCATCCATAATGTGTTATTTCTGTAATAAAAAATTTTAAATGTCAACATATGCTAATTTTGAATAACAAGTACATGAATATCTCTTTTACTAAAAGATCTTCAAATGTACGTTTTGATAGTACGGCCCTCTCCCAGCTCACATATCACAATCACAAGGTCTCCACAGAGAAGCGAGAGCTCCACAGGGCCATGGGTGCTTCCAGTGGCATCCTCACCTCTTCATTTTCTTTTAGAAAATTGCAATGAATTATTTAACTGTGACTCACTCAAAGGATTTTAATTATATCATCTTGTTTTAGATTAGCCATTCTTTAAAACATGGAAAAGTGACTTGAATAGAATCTTGTAAAGAAACTAATTGAAAACAATTTTGCAAATTGATAATAACTGCTAATTGCAAATAAATCTAATACTAATATAATCAAAAACAAAAAAAATGGCACAGCTGACATTCTTCTACACCTAGCACAAGCTCTTATCAATCACAATGAGAAATCTCATGTATAAGACAACATCCACCCCTCCAAATTGATTTGTAAATCTATGTTCTGCATTATTACAATGAACATCTCCCAAGTCTATTATTTTCTTGAGGTAAAAACTTAAGATCTTAGACAAAAAAGTCTTTATAATATTCTAATTATTTCTTTTATTTGCATTGCTACATACATTTTTAGGACATTGAAATCACACTGCAGTCGTGTGTGTTTCACATCACACCCACCACCAGATTTCTGGTGCCCTTGACCACCACCTTGTCCCTTCCTTCCTTCCCAATCCTTTTATCCCTTGGTAGCCACAATCTTGTATCCTGAGAATTTTGTTGGAGTTTGTCTGCTCATTTTTTTCATTTCATTGTATTCCACATCTTCTCTTTTTTTCCTGCTTATTTCATTTAGGATGATCTCCTTCAGTTCCATCCAGGTTATTGCAAACTAGCATTATTTCATCTTTTTTAAACAACTTCATAGAATTCCATTGAGTGTATATATTATAGTTTCTTTCTCCAGTCATCCGTTGACAAGCAATTAATTTTTTAAATATTGCTTATTTTATTCTCATTCTTATACTTTGTGTATTTTTATAATATACATGTTAGTACTATAGTCCATATATACAATTCATAAATAATGAAACTTGGGGCATTATATATGCTACTTGTTGAAAAAAAATTACAGACAGGGTATGCAATCAAAAAAATTAAATCCACTAGTCTATACCAGGAGTGAATCCAGACTTTATGGGGCTAAATCTCATGACAATGTTGATGCCCTCTTTAAGAAAAAGAATGCAAAATATTTTTACAAAACTAGAAATAACAGTGAAAGTTTACTTAGAACGAGAAAAGAAATCACAACAAATTGTGAATTTTTAAAGACTCACAAATACCACTAGCATCACAAAATTCAGAAAAGCAACATAATATTTTGTAATTAACTCCCTGACAACCACAAAAGACTCCCAAAATTCTATGGAAGGAAACAGTTTAATAAAACGTCTCAGCTGTAAACCCATGATATTTCTCATATTTAAAAAAGGAAAGATGGCTTGAAAGACAGAGCCACAGGTCCAGAAGGCAGAACCAGAATCACAGACATTTCTTCCCCAATTTTGAAAGCTAATATTTGCCCGTGATTTCATGAATGAATCTAAACCACTCTCTAACAGTATACACAAATATTAATTCAAAATGGATTAGAGACTTTGACGTAAGAGCAAAAACTATAAAACATTTTGAAGAAAACGTAGACAATAAGTTCCATGACATCAATCTTAGAGCTGTCTTGGGGGTTCAACTCCAGCACCAAGGAAAAAATAAACAAATGAGACTGCATCAAACTAAAAAGCTTTTGCCTAGTGAAAGAAAGTATCATCAAAAGAAAAAGACATCCTACTGAATTAAAGATGTGTTCAATACATCTGACAAAGGCTTAATATCCACAATATATAAAGGAGCTATAAAACTAAACAACAAAATATAATCAATTATATTAATGGGCAGAAGATCTGAATAAACATTTCTCCAAAGACATAGAGATGGCCAACAGGCACATGAAAAGATGTTCTTCCTCTCTGGTTATTAAGAAAATACAAATCAAAACAACACCGTGAGAATAGTTATTATCCAAAAGACTGGAAACACATATTGCCGAGGATGAGAAAAAATTGTTGGTGGGAGTGCAAATTGGTACAACCTTTATGGAAAGCAGTATGGAGACTGCAAGAAGTAGAAACTATCTAAATGCCCGAACTCAGATGAATGGACAAAGATACGCTATATAGGCAGGATGGAATATTACACAGCCCTTAGCAGAGATGAAATCCTGTCATTTGAATGAGCATGGGTGGATCTAGAGGGGATTATGCTAAGTGAAATAAGTCAGAAGGAGAAAGTCAAATACCAGATGATCGCATTCATATGTGGAATATAAGGAAACAAAGCAAAGGAATAGACAAAACAAAAAGCAACACTTGGATATTGACAATAGAACTGAGGTTACCAGCAAGGAAGGGGCTGGGGCCAGGGCAAGCAGTGGTGGGGTCCAATGGACAGTGGCAGAGAGCTTTTGGCAACTTGGTGGTGGGCATGGTATTTTGTCACATATTTGATGGATGGTGAACCCGTACATATACGGTAGTGTTATTTTGGAAATCAAAGTTACCTTAATAAATATTAGGAAAAAAACCGGTAGTGGAAAGAGTCATCAACTGATTGGCATTTGTCACTTGCATTATAGAATCTACAATAACAGGGTAGTATTTCGTGTTGAGTTTATTAATTTTTCTACTTAGTTTTCTCATTGACTCCATTCATTCTGATAAACCAGTTTTGATAAATAGGTCATATTTAATTTTGGTATTTTCCCAAATACTTGTGCAAGAATAATCAAATTGATCAATTTGTTTAATGATACCATGAAATTTTCTGGTATTTGTAGAATGCCACTTTTCATTTTAGCTTCAAAGACAAAAACTTCTTTCATTTAAAAATGTAATAGCCACAATTACTCTTTTTTTTAGAAATTCAAAAACATACTGTCTTACCTGTTCTACAAAACATCGCTTTAATACGTTTTCATATGACTTTCAGGTATTCCAAATAAACATACCCTGCTGGGACTTTGTGAAATGTCCGTGAATTAATATATTCGCCCACTATTTTTGTTGAGAAGAATTTGCTTATGCAAAACATCTTTAGTATAGGGATAGGTTAATGAGTATCTCATAACAGTCTGAATATTCTTTAATTTTATCAAAAGAAAATAAATGATAATGTTCATTTTATATTGTGCTTGATTCTATATTATAAACAGTAATGAATAATGATTTGGGAAAATATGTGTTTTGCTAAACAATATTGGATGAAATGATTATTCATCTTAAACACTATAAAAAGGCTCACAGCTCTTACTGAAGTCAGTGAATTCTAACCTTCATATGTGCTCTGCTGAACCTACAAATTGTGTTTTATTGAATTATTACTTTAATCTACTTTTCAGGTCTTCTGGAAATGTGTCTAATGTTTATAATCATTTTTCCTTATGTAATCATTTTGATTATCTATATTTTCTTGGATATAATGGGGGTTTTTTTACTTAATTTCATGGCTTTTTTCATCTTTGGAGCATTTAGTTTCTATTATGATATAAGCTGTTAACGTGTTGAAGCTCCTGTCAATCTTTTTCAGTTTTTGTTTTGTCTTCCACTAGTATACTTTCTTTCTGTCATATCTGAATTTTGGTCATTCAATATTTCTGAACAAAAGCACAAAAACTATTATAAAATAAAGGCATTTACGAGAACAATTTGCATGCTACTGAATTATTTTGAGCCACATAGTTTCTTACTTTTATGTTCCATACATTGACATACAGAACACTATGTAGACATTTTACCACTGGAACATTTGTTTCTTCGAGTCATTTTGTTGAATTAGTGTCAGTTTTACATGCTATTCCATGTAGAACATGCCAGATAGCATGGATTCTATATACTAAAAATATAGTCCAATAATACTTTGAGACGTCTAAAACATGAGACTTCATATACAAATTCATAGTTTGTTATATTGCTATAGGTTTGGGTTTGCAAATACAGGAATTTTATAAATTCTTTTTAATTATAAATCTATCAAAAAAACAGAAAAATGCTTGTGGTACATTTATAGACATGTGTGCTACATTATTGATGTTATTCCTTTCAGGATGGAACTTACATTTTGATTAGGTATTGATAAGAACCAAATCCTCCACATCAAATTGCACCTGTCTGGTGATTGGAAGAACATTCTATAGACTAGCTTCTGCTCTGCACATTTCGAACACTGTACCAGACATCACAGGCACATCTGTTATTGCACCATAACAGGGCCTTGCCTTGCACTTTGGGCAGACTGGGCAGTAGGAATATTCCTGGAAAACATCCTATACTATCAATAACCTAACTATATACAGAAATGATTTTGAATTTGATAAATAATATCTGACTAAAGTTATAATCAGTGCATTTCTATTAACTGTTGAGTAGTCAGGTCCCAAAAGTTTCCACAGCCTGTCCAAAGCCAACATCCAACAAGAAGTGAAAAATGATGGAGAAGAAAGGGTGGAAAAAGACGGCAGTCATAACTGATTGTTGTTAAAATATCTTAGTTCTTTAAATAGTATAAAACTATATACCATTTTGAACATATTACTAGGGCTCTCCCCAGACCCTTCAAAGTGGCTCACTGGTTTCCTGAACAATTCATTCACCTCTGGTACACACGATAGCCACTTTCAACAATCCTATACGTAATACCATCTGGTAACCTCCCTTTGCATTTAGAATAAAATACAAATTCCTTATCAGGATCTATAAGGGCCTGCATGGGCTGGTGCCTGTCTACATAACATACCTCATAAGCACTGTCCCCCTTGTTCACTACATTTTATCCATGAAGACATATATCCCAAAAGAGGCCAAACTCTTTTCGACCTAAGGGCTTTTAACATGCTGTTCCTTCTATCTGGAAGGAATTATCCACAAAAATTTTTGTTTATTGGCTCCCTACTATCCTTCAGATATCAGGTTAAATGCTGATATCCTCCTTAGAAAGACCTAGCCTAATTATTCCAATTTGGTAACCATATATCACACTACCCTACTTGAATTCTCCACATAGTACTTACTGAGTGTTATTCTCTTTCTTTAGTACCTGTCTCCCTAAATTCTGAAAGCATAGGGTCCTTGTCTGTGTTAAGAATTACTGAATCACCATGATTTGAAAGAGTACCTGCCAGACAGTAAGTCTTATTCACTGAAATAAAGGAAGAAGAAGAAAAAGTGTGAGAAGGAAACGTGAAGAGTTCAGCTTAAGACATATTAGACATAAAATGGCTATAAACACCCAAATGGAGACAGGCTCCAATCTATGAGCTAAAAGGAATGAGCGGGAGACAGAAATGCTGTGAGTTGTCAGCATAAATATGATGCCAGGAACAACGACCATGAATATAAGTAGGAGACACACAGTTTTCAACCTATGTTGAATCAAAACACGCTGAGGAGAAATTTTTGCCCTCAAGTGAGGATTTTCTTGCAATAAGCAAAGTTTCAAAAGTCAGAATCACTTTTGTACATAAACTTATTCATGATAGACTTTCGAGAAAACAGAATTTAAATCTCATAGAATCATCCAGACTGTATGCCTAACCAAGAGATAGAAGACAAATTTATGGGCAGGGGAATACTTTAACAAATAAATCAGTCTTTGGATGTTTTCTTAATCTTTGACCTTGTATTTCCTCTCTCAAGTGTCACAGAGGGACTGCCTGTGCTGAGCACAAGGAAATTCTAAGAACCTGGTATCAAATAGCCTGACCAGTAAACTTAGTTCCTTCTAGCCTATTTTTGTTAAATAATACATGAAAGTTAGTTAGATAATGAGCACTAATACGAAAATTTAGCAATAAACAAATTAGAGGAAACAGAGCTTCTTTGGAAACAGATGACTCCCAGCATGGAGCAGAAAGTGTATAAAATGAGCCCGAGAATTCTTGTCATACCAGTAAGTAAGGAAATCATCAGACATAGGAGTTCACGATAGTACTCTGTCTACATTCTCATTTGGAATTTTTCTATAAAATTTTATCTCACTTGTTAAAATTATAACACCCCAAAGAAACAGTTTCAAGTTACCATATTTTTCTATTTTTAACTTCCAACTTGTTTGTGTCTTTAAATCTGTTTCCAATAAACATCATATAGTTAGACATGTGTTTTTAATCCCTTCTACCAATTTCTACCTTTTAATTACAGTGTTTGATTCATTTATATTTAATGTAATTGATGATAATTATTTATGTTCATCATTTTATTTGTTTTCTATATAACTTAAGTTCTCTTTATCTATTCCCTTTATTACTGACTTATTTTGTGTTAAATAAATGTTTTCCAGCTTATCATTTTAATCCCTTATTATTTCTTACAGTATATTTTATTCAGTTTCTCAATTATTATCCTGGATATTACTATTAATAATTTAATTCTTAAAAATCTTGTTTAGATTAATACCAATTGAATTTCATGATACATGAAAACTTTGCTCCTGTGTAGCTCCTTATCATCCCCCCTCCTTTGTACTAATATTTTTATACAAATTACATCTTTATCCATTATGTGTTCATAAGCATGCATATGCTGGTGTGCTTCATGGTACCCACATGGGTCTCTGAAGTTTTGTTCATTTTTCTTCACATTTTTTTCTTTCGTTCTCCAGACTGAATAATCTCAATTATCTCCCTTCAATTTTACTACTTTCCTGTTGTGTCAGTGAAAATCTTCATTTGGACCTAACTTGGGAAGTTTTACTCAGTTATTGTACTTCTCAGCTATCATATTTTAAATTGGTTCTTCTTTCATAATTTCTTATTGATATTCTATATTGGTAAGATTTTGTTCTTTAATTCTTTAGATTTAGTTCTTTAGATACAGTTTCCTTTAGTTATTTGAACTTTTTTTGCCGTCACCCAGCCCCAGGTCTCTAACCCTGGTCCTTGGCCTTCACATGCGCAGCACCTTAGCAGCTGAGGCCCAGAGGTGCACCTGAACATATCTGCAATAGCTGCGTTAGAGTTTTTGTCTGTTAAGTTCAATGTCTGAACTTCCTCAAGGGCAGTTTCTATTGATTTTTTTTTTATTTCTATATGAGCAATACTTTTCCTGTTTCTTTACCTGTCTCATAACCTCTTATTGAAAACAGAACATTATAAATAATAAAACATGATAACTCTGATAATCAGATTTTCCCCCTCCCCAGTGTTTACTGGGTTTCTTATTGTTGGTTCTGTTGCTGGTTTGTTTAGTGACTTTCCTGGACTAATTCCTTAAAGTGTGTATTTCTGGCATGCATGGTCCCTGAAGTCTCTGCTTGGTTAGATTAGTGGTCAGCTAATTATTTGACAGAGATTTCCTCAAATGCCTTAAAGTAATAAGTCTCTAAGTCTTTTCCAAGAGGCTCCGAGTGTATTTGGGCATGACTTCAACATTTCAGTAGGCAGATTACAACTCTTAACCTTGCATGCACACAGTCCTGAAAATACATGAAAATGGTCCTGAAAATGGCCTTCAAGATCCCTAGGAAAACAGCTTTTAAAACTTCCCAATGGATATATCATTCCCCAGTTTTTCTGCTTAAGTCTTTTGGTCAGCTTCTTATTAGCCCCTTATTAACAGTCCGCTGATTTTCAAAGTTTCAAAAAGAATGATTTTGACAATGTTTGTCAGTGTTCTTGCTCTTTTCATGGTGGACCAAATTTTCAGAAGTCTTCACTATTCTGGAAGGGCTTCTCTTTTTACTCATTGTTGGGACTTTTTGTGTGGTTATTTTTCTTTTTAGCCACTATATGGACTTATATTGAACTTAAAATTCTATTTTAAAAGGATAACAAATGCATATGTTTATCAAAAGAGAGACAGAACGTGAATTTTAACAACTATTTAACAATCATAAATTGTGATAAATGAGACATGGAGGGTATGCAGATGTTGTTTTTAGAATCTGTAGTGGCTTTAAAAGAGCAAGTTAATTCTTCACTTTGTGAATTTGGTAACCCCTTAGCAAGTGCAATGTCAAATAAATTTTAACATTCTGTTTGAGAATCCTTAGGCTTTCCTCAAATGAAATCATTTTGGGGATGTCCTGTCATCCACAATCAACATCAAAGTATGATTCTTCCTTTATTGCTAGTTGCCTATAGCCTTTGTCTTAACCTATTTAGGCTGAAGCCCATGTCACCCATCTAGTTTCTTGTGTTGAAACTTGACAAGTCTTTCCTCTAAATGTAACATATGATCTGAAGTTCAATGCATGGATTCAACTCCAAAAGCAGGAGAAACAAAGGCAAGAATAAACAAATGGGACTAAATCAGACTAAAAATAAAAACCCAAAACTTCCACACGTCAAGATAAACCATCACCAGAACAAAAATGCAGCCTACTGAATGGGAGAATATATTTGTAAATCATAAATCCTCCAAGGGGTTAATAATCAAAATATGAAACGAAATTCATAAAATTCAACAACAAAAAGCAACCATTTGAAAAATGGGCAGAAGATCTGAGTAGACATTTCTCCAAAGAAGACTTGATAGATGACAAATAGACTCCTGAAAAGATGCTTTAACTCTCTTGTTATTAGGAAAAGGCACATCAAAACAATGAGATATCACTTCACACCTGTGAGAATGGTTGTTACCCAAAAGACAAGCCATGCCTGCTAGAATGGCTACTATCAAACAGACAAGAAGCAACATGTATTGGTGAAGATGAGGAGAATAAGGAACACACACACACACACACACACACACACTGTTGTTGGGAATGCAAATCCGTACTGCCATTATGGAAAACAATATGGAGATTCCTCAAAAAATTAAGAATAGAAATACCACATGATGTAGTTATTCTACTTCTGGGTATTTATCCAAAGAATGTGAAAGCACTCATTTGAAAAGATATATGCATCCCTATGGTCATTGCATTATTTACAATAGGCAAGCTACAGAAACAACCTAAGTGTCCCATAATCAGATGATCAGATGGATAAAGAAGATGTGATATATATACATATATGTGTATATATATATATATATATATATATACATAAGGAATACTACTCCTCTATAAAGAAAAAAGCATAAAATATTGCAATTACAG
>RJWH01008769.1:0-27777 GCA_004363575.1 Solenodon paradoxus
ATACACTTAAAACTACCATATACTTTATAAGGGTAAATTTTGGTATGTGAATTTTCTCGATAAAAAGTTATATCAATTAAAAAATCTAAATAAAGCAAACTGCATATTTTTTTTAAAGGAAAGGTATAGGCAGGAATGAAGGCAAGTAGGCAGGCAGGAAGAGTGAGGAGGAAGAAGCACTTTATTCATTTTATTTAGTTGTTTAATTTGGTTGTTTCCCTGGGTTCTTGAACCAGGGACCTTAGGATATATGTGGACTACACCCAGTGAATTAAACTGCCAGGTCACCAGGACACTCATCTATTTTCTTAAAGGAAAGGTGTAGGCAAGAATGAAGGCAAGTACGCAAGCAGGAAGAGGGAGAAGGGAGAAGCATTTTATTTTAGTTGTACGTCTTGGTTGTCCCACCTTTCTCCCCAATCCTGGGGAGGCGAACCTGACTGCTACTCTACCAGGGTGTGTCTCAAGCTGCATATTTAGAAAACCCATGCTGGTTATGTAACAAAGCCGGAATTTGACCTGATTGAGAATATAGTAAAATACCCCTATCTCCCTCTTTCTTATTTTGATTTACAATGTCACTTATTAGTTGTATGTTTACTTACATTAAAATCTTTACTTTTACTTGAGAAAGTGAAAATTTCACAATTCTTTTAGTATTGGAAAGGAATATGGTTCAAAGGTTCAGCTCTTCTCATTTGCTATTATTCCATAAACCTCCCTTTATTTTTTAATTTTTTTAAAAGAAAGGTGCAGGAAGGAATGAAGGCAAACAGAGGCAGGCAGGTAGGGAGAGGTAGAAGAAGTATTTGGGACATAAGCCTGGGTCCTCAGGATGTATGTAGACTACACCAGAGGCAGCGGACCTAACTGCTGCTCCATCAGGGTGTGCTGTAACCTCGTTTTATTTCCCTTATCTTCCTATGCTCATCTTTTATTATTTCTTACCTATAACCTTTTGGTTATTTGCTAATTTTCTTTCCTAACTTTACCCATCCCCCTCATTGTTTTCTTTATCCTGTTCTTCTTACAACAATAAATGTGTATTAAACACTTACTATTTGACAGCAGAGGTTCTGCTCTAGGGTAGCTTATAATCACATCTTGTCTTTCTTAGTTATGGGGTTATTCAAATGATCTATATCACATTGGATGAGTTTTGATAATTTGTTCAGGTAACCCACAAGGCGGCAGGAAAAAGAAAAGAGAAATCACACATACACATAAAATAAAAAGAACAACAGACCCTAACATCAACAATTACATTAAGCATAAATGAAACCCATTAAAAGAAAAAACATGCTCCAAATATATGCTGTCTACAAAAAACACATTTGTAAGTGTTTAAATTGATAGTCAAATAATGGAAAAAGATATATGCTGAAAAGATTACTCAAAAGAAAGCAAAAGTGACTCTACTAATATCAGATTAGACTCCATACTATATTAATACAGATTAAACAGACTTCATAGCAAAGAATATTATGAGATGGAGAATATAATATAATATTTTATTAGTCCACCAAGAAGCCATAGTAAGTATAAATGTATATGCACTAAACAACAGGGCTATAAAATATATGAAACAAAACCTGATTGACCTGAAAGGGGAAAAAGACAACTCCCCAATCACAGTTGGAGACTTCAACCTTTCCCAGCAATTAATAAAATAATCAAAGATATAAAAACATCATCAACTAACAGGATTGCATTAACATTCATAGAACACTTTACTAAGCAGCTTATACATTGTTTTCAAGCACTCATGGAGCATGTGCCATGAAAGATCATACCCTGGGCCCTAAAATAAACCTCAACCAACATAAAAAACATACCTCTAAATAATGTAGGGGTGAAAGACGTCTCAAAGGAAAACTACAACGAAGTGAACGAAAATGAAAATAAAATACATCAAAATTTATGGGACACAGCTAAAGCAGAGGTGAAAGGAAAAATTTTAATATTCAATGATTATGTTGGAAAAGAGGAAAAGTTTTAAATCAATAAGCTAAGCTTCCAACTCAAGAAACTAAAAGAAAAAAAAAGAAAAAAACAAACCTAAAGAAGGGTTTGAATAATAGATATGAGTATAAAGATAAAATTAAAACAGAAAAAAATAAGGCAAAAAAAGGTTCTGTGAAATGATTAATAAAACTGACCAATGTATAGTAAGAAAAAAAGGAGATTAAAAAAATGTCAGTATCAGGAATAAAAAGGGGGTAGTATTTTTTCATTTGCTTAATTTTTTTTATGACTTCTTTTAAAATCTTTAAGACAATTCAAATATCTCCATCATCTTGGTGCTGGTATCTACTGATTCTCTTTGACCAAGTTGAGATTCTGGGTTGATATGAGTGATTTTTTTTCTACTGATACCTGGACATGTGAGGTATGCTATGAGAGTCTGGATGATCATCTTTAAATCTCCTGCTGTAGCTGGCTTCTTCTGATACTCCTCTGCCATGGTTCTGGGCTGAGGCAGGAGAAGATACTACCTAATTATTGTTAGGTGTTTAGAGAAATCTTGATTCACCATTTAGCATCTGTTGACATCTGAGGGGGTGGGGTGGACTCTGTTATTGCTGGATGAGATTGGGAGTTCTGGCTCTCCCCTGGGATTCCATTGGTATCTCCCTCATTAGGATTGTTAACAATGCTTCACTACTATTCCTTGTGTAACCTCCATTGATACCACAGGGGGAGGAGGTGTTCTCATAACTGCTGGGTGATGGTAAAAGTCCTGACTTTCTAATATGTATCTTCTGACATCACCCTAGATGACAGTGGGAAGGATGAATCATTACTGTTTAGTTGAGGTGGACATCTATGCTCCTCACTGTTACTGCTATGACATATACAAATACTGACAGCAAGCACATGAACATACTTGACTTGTGTTCATTCACGATGCTGTTCTATTTCTCAGGAGGCAGGAGATGATACCAATGATGATGAGCTAGTGAGGCTCAGAATGTGTTGGGCAATATGGTGGTCTTTTGCTAAACAGAGCAGACTGTCTCTCTGTGGGTGGGACAACTGGGGCCTACGTTTCTAGAAGTGATCTGACAAGCATTTCTGGAGTAAGACTAGGACTTAAGTACCTGGTCTTGGGGGCAGAGAAATTTAAGGAGTGACCTCAGCCCTTTAAAGACTTAAGTAGAAATACTAGACATAGCTAGATGTACAGTGAGATATACAATTTCTCAGAGTAGTCAGCAGGTCTCACCAGCCCTTCTATCTGGTGCTCTACTTTCTATTTCTAGTCCTTCCACTTCTTCCCTCCTCCACCTTCTTTCCTTCACTCAAACTTATACTATGTATGTTATTTCATGCCAGCATTTGTGCAAATAACTGGGGACACAAAGACCAGTCAGGAAACAGTTTCTTAAACCAGTTGACAATTCCTGAGGACTTTTCCACAAAACAAAAATCCTCTCCTACATACTTTCTTCTCAAGTTTTGTAAATGAAGGCCATGTGCTTATATTTAATTCAGTTATTCCAGTTGTTCCTTTTTATTTGAATTTATGCAAAGTTCTGTATGTTTCGGCTTTCTATTTATAGGTGTTATCACTATGAGACCCTTAGTATAATAAAGCAATTACAGGGTTATTATAGGATTATATAATTAATAGTTTCTCTTCAAATTCTAATAAATGTCATTGACTGTTGAGTCAGACATGGAAATTCTGATCTCTAAAGCCATATAAAAATTTCAAATTGGACTTCAGTTCATCTTGTGAGCAGGCACACATTATATCCCTAAATAAATGAACTTGACTTTAACTACTGACCTATCCTAACCTGGTATAATCTTCTACTGGCCTGAGTGAATTGGTAAATACGGTATGTGATTTTGTATTATATATATATAATTAGCATTCAAAATCTTTTCAAAGTCCCCAAGTAGCAACACAGACAACCATAAGAGCATTCATTCCCTAAAACAAAGGTGCATACCTGACGGAAGGTTGTGGAACAGCGTCTGGATTGGCTGGTACCTGGACTCCCTTTTCCCATTCTTCTTTCCATGTGTCCGTAAAGAGGTAATAGCTGTCAGGATTAATATGGTGAGAATCTGGAATTTTCATGGCACTGATGAGGTCCTTACGGAATACCTGGAAGACATTACATACACCTTGAGAAGACCATTACTATAGAACTGACACCATTTAATGCTCTTAAAAAAAGACCATCCCCATACACCCTACTAACAAGAAAAATCTCCTACTTCCTAAATGGCCAGATCAACTTCTATTTAGAAAGGGTTTTAAGTATTGACAGGGAAGCCAGTTCGTTATGAATTTAATAGAGAAAAAGGAGGCCTTCCTGAATTAGTTATTGGTCCCCATGAATTTAAATCAATAATACAGGTTACTCTAAAAATGAAACAGTTTATATAAAGTAAACAATCCCTAGCTCTCTCAATTTAATAACAAATACCTTCTGATAACTTAGAATTGTTTATTTAGCCAGCACCTTATTTTTAATTATTTACTTAGAAATATTTTGACTTATAGGAAAGTTCAAAAAAAGTACAGCTCCCATATACCCTTCATGTACTTTCCTCTGATGTTAACATCTTACATAATCTCAGTACAATTACCTAAACCAGGAAATTAACATTGCTATAACACAATTCATCTACAGACCTTATTAAAATTTTACTTATTTTCTCCCTAATGTCCTTCTACTCCAGAATTCAATCCAGGATCCCACACAGAAATGAGTTGTCATGTCTCCTTAGTATCTTCCAGTTTATGAGTTTCTCAGTCTTTCCTTGTCTCTCATGACCCTGACACTTTTGTAGAATACTGGTCATTTATTTTATAGAATGTTGCTATGATTTGTGTTTGTCTGATGTTTTCTCATTAGATTGAGATTACTTTCAGTCAAGAATGTCACAGGAATGGTGCTGTGCCCTTTTCATTCATTATATCAGGAATGTATGATGTCTTATTAGTAGTGATGTTAAACTTGACTGCTCAGTTAAGGTAATATCTTGCTGGCTTTCTCCACTGTTAGGCTACCATTATTTCCCTTTGTAATTAATAAATAACCTAGAGGAAATACTGTGAGATGATCAAAACATACTGTTTCTCCTCAAATTGTAAGGGACTAATTCTAGCATCCACTGGCACATATCTGTGGTGCTCTAACAGCGATCTATTTCCCTCACTCCCCCTACATGTATTAGTTGGAATTCCTCAGTAAGAAAAACCTGCTCCATCGCCCCAATTTATTTTTTTTATATCATTACAGACTTGTGGGTATATATTTCATTCTTTGGTTTATAATTCAGTATAATTGTTATTTATCTTGCTGCTCAAATTATTTCATCTTTGGTGACTGGGAGCTCTTTTAGGTAGACCTGGCACCTGTGTTCTTTCTAAAGTCCCTTTTTAACAGTTCCTTAATTTCTTACATTATAACATCCCTAGGCATGTTTATGTCCTCTAATCGGTTACAGAGGCCTTTGATTTTATATTTTAAGTTCATATCCTGCTACCTTACTGAGTTCTTTTGTTGTGAGAATTCGTTTTCTCACTGATTTTCCAGATCTACTACCATATCATCTGTAAAGAGTTTTGCATCTTCTTTACCTAGTCTTATGCCTCTAACTGGCTTCTCTTGTGTAACTGCCTTGGCTAGCACCACTACAAATATTTGGAACAGCAACAGGTATAAGTAGGCAAATCTATCTTCTTCCTAGAATTAGTGAAAATGCCTCTAGTGTTTCCCTATTAAAATACTAGGTTCAGGACTGTGGTACATATACTGTGTAATTTAAAGCATCTTACAGTTCCTATTTTCTTGAATGCTTATAATGAGTTGAATTTTGTTAAAGGTGTCTTCGGGTATACATGAAAATAATTACATATCTTTTCTTCATCACAGTAATATGCTGTATGATAACACTGAACTACTTAACACTGAAACAAACTTGCATTTATGGAATAAATGTCACTTAGATGTGGTATATTATTTTAAGATGGTATATTTTGATTTCTAACATTTTTCTTAATATTTTAATATTATATTCATGATTGATAGTAATCTACAGGGTTTTTGGGATATTTTCATCAGGTCTGGATATTATTATGAATGCTTCATAAAAGGAATTAGAACATGAACACTTTCCTCCTTCCATTTCAATACTCTTGAATAATCTGAGAATTATTGAGACTCTGATTCCTGTAAAAGTCATCTAGACTTAATATTTAGGTGGGATAGCTCCTTAGTAATTTTCTCTGCTTTTTTGGAAGTTGATCTCTTTAAGTTTTCTAATTCTAATGGGGCCATTTTGGAAACAGGTATTTTCTATAGGAAATACATATCTATCTTACCCATGTTTTAAAATTTATTCACACAGTTTTGCAAAGTATAGCCAGTTCCACTTTTGCATAGCAGTGTGGGACCATAAAAATGTGTGTGTAGAAACTAAAAAGTGATCTTATTAATGGAAAAAATTCTAATTTTCCTATGACCTTTGAACATGTTGATCAAAATGTTAGCTACGTTCTTGCTCATAAATGTACAGTGAAGTGAAAAAACCCCTGAATAGTTTAGTATAGTACAAACTTTAGAAACATTGAGAACTCAAGCATTCTGCTTTATTTTTTTTGTAGAAAAACTTATCAAAGTAGGTTGAACAATTCTGGCTTCCTTTTTTCTCATAAATTGATATGTAATAAGCATATGAGATGGTGTTTTCATTATAACTAAAAAAATCTATAATTTTTGTGTTTTTATTTCCTGTTTTCACCCAACAGTTACTTAGTAGAAATTTTCCACATGGAAGAACCTGTTTTTGTTAGTAATTTCTGATTTTATTTTGTGATCAGTACCTTTCATATTGTTTCTACTTAATGGAAATTACTGATGTTTTCTTTGTGACCTAATATTTGATTGCATTTCATATGTACCATCGAAATTTGAGAAGATACATTATCTACGAAAATATATTAGGATGCTCAGTTTGATATATATACTACATATATTCATCAGATCTATTATATTGTTTAAATCTTCCATCTCCTCACTTACTGTTTTGTTTACTTAATTTGTCTGATACTGAGAGAAATGTCTGAAACTCTCCTATGATTACTGTTTTTATCTCTTTGCATGTCCCATAGTGTTTGTTCCCTAAAGGTGGTTGCTGTATTATCAGTGTATAAATATTCATAAACATTGTATTTCCATGGTGAATTGGAGCTTTTAGAATTATAAAGTCTTCTTGTTTGGGGGACCCGATGTCTACTTTGATATATCAGGAACACTATTATTGCTGCCTTTGTTTCCACTGTCCTGGTATACCTTTTCCCATCTCTTTATTTTTATTCTTTCTGAATACTCTCATATATAGCATATAGTTGGGTCTTGATTTGTGAGGCCTAAAAATACTTTTCTTTAATAGGCTTTAAGCCCATTCATATTTACTGGCATGACCTGAATGCTGGTCCTTAACGGTCATATTTTATAATTACGTATATTATTGTTTCCTATGCTTTTTTTTTTTTTTACCAGATTTGTATTGTTTGCTCTTTTAATTCTATATTTATTGTTTCAGGTTTGTAGTTTTATTCTATTCATTATATCTTTAAAAAAATTCCTTAGGCTCATTTTCTTTTTTAACCTTTTATAATCTGCTTTAGCAGTTTTCATCACTCTCAGTGAACTCCTCGGGGGTGAGGAGGATAGGAATATGTCTACTATGGCAGCCAAGAGGTTCCAAGGGCAAGTTCTAACACTACTACACCTGGTAGGGGAGTTCTGGATGTGTAACACGTTCAAAGGCCAGAAATAGGGATTATGATACAGGTACAACTACAACTTGAACTTGTGGAAACAGATATTCCCCATAGTTCATTTTCTGAACCCTAAGCACAATTAAGTCCTGACAGTATGGGAATAGGGATCCATCTGAAGTTTGATGTACTGTTACTCTTTGATTGAAAGGGTCCCTAAGGTTTACTGAAAACATGAGTTATATGGCTATGGCAGCCTAAGTTTTATGACTATAACTTTTCAAGAATAGGGGAAAAAAGTATTCCATGATTTTATAAGTTAACCTGCTAATGAGTCAGTGATGACGGTGCACATAACATCAAAGCAATGAGAAAATAACACTTTCACATAACAGCATGTATGTATTGGTCTATGTTTCACATCCTAATTTCTACTTCTGAAAAAATAAAACCACGACTTTCAGGGTGAAAATGAATGTGTCCACATTTCTGGAAGATGAGAGGAAGAGAGGCTATAAGTAAACACTTAGAATATAACAATAATAAAGGTTCTCAAGGAGAAATACTGCCCAAGTTCTGCATACCATGAAAATAGAGGCAAAGAGCATGACCCAGTAAAGCGATTCATTTTCTGGTACAGTTTTGTTTAAAATGAGAACATTTCACAGAATACAGGGCTGAATTATCACATAATCAAATTATATCATTTAAATGAATAAGAACACATACCATTTGCCACTTTGCAGGGACAACTCTGTAAATGCCTGTTGGTTTCATTTAGGGAAGATTTAGAAATAATAGTATGACTTGAGTAAAGTAGAGAAGTAAACCTACTTAAACTTGCTGATAGCTAGGGGGCAAAAAAAAATGAACTTCCTATCAAGAATCCCAGCCAATTAAAATTAATTGAGTGTTGTGCACGGAGAAAGTTAAATCTACAGGAAACAAAAACTGGTGGTTTCACAAATTTTTATGTAAGGGGGTAAAAGAGGATCCATCTAGCATATCAATTTAACATGTTCTTCACAGAGTTCAATGTTCTGGGTAGATAGTGGGAGACAATGAATGACAATTTTGCTGCACACTTTGATCCATTACTATAAATTAGATTGTTTTTTATGTACCAGTGGATAGGGGATGGTGACAATTTACAATTGTGCTAAACTGTCTTTGGGAAAGACAGTGCTGTGGAAAGCCTAACTTAGTTTCCAGAGAAGCACTTTTACACCAGCAGTGTATAAGAATTTGCCTTACTTTCTGTAGAAGTCAACATCTTGAGTATAAGGCAGAACATAAAATGTTGAAGAGGGGATAGGAAGGTAAGCTCAGTACTCAGGCACTGATAGGAAAAGTGATAGGAAATATATTTACCGGTCTTCTCATGAATTTGCTTCTGATAAAAGGCATTTTTTAAGGTTTTTAAAAATGAATGCAGGCAAACAAAATAGCTAGAGTATCTGTGTAGAGGTGTATTTTAATAAATACAGTGGCACACACACACACAATTTGCATATATTTTCATAAAGAAACAGTAAAAGGATAAACCAAATACTATTTAAAAAGGTTAACTCTGGGGAGTGGGAAATACAACAGGGAGGAGAGACAAAAGCTAGATCTCTATGGAAATATTTTGTTTCATAGGTTGTTATTTGAACCAGTTTAAATGTTTTATATTGTTAAAAATGAAATTAAAAATCTTTAAAGAGGCACACCCTGGTGGAGTAGCAGTTAGGTCCACTGCTTCCAAAAGAGTGCAGTCCACATACATCCCAAGGACCCAGGTTCACGTCCCAGGTCAGAAGGAGCAAACAAGATGAACAACTAAAAAATAAAATTAAAAATGTTTGTTCCTCTTCTCTCTAAAAACAAAAATATTTAAAGAAAGGAAAATAGATTCAGGGACAGACTGCCTAAACTGGCCTACTGGTTTCATAGCTTAGTACTTTTTGGCAAGTTATCTAAATTCTCTGTGTCTCAGTTTATCTGTAAAACAAGGATAATAGTAACACTTTCCTCATCGGGACTGGTATAAGGATTATATAGGTAAACTTAAATAAATGTCGTAGCATGGTATTGGGAACATGGTAATTGCTAAGTAAATTTTAGTTTCAGTTACTATGTTATCATCATCATAGTCTCAGTTTTATTTCTAAAAAGCAGAAACTAGCACATAGCTGATTTTTCTTTATCTAGTCCATAAAGTAATTGTTGATGGGGTAAAGGAAATTTGAGTTCATTGCTCAACTAAAATGTGCATGGTTTGGTTCCCAAAGACAGGCTTCCCAAGCAAGAGTTCTATCAAGAACTTTAATCAACATTACAGAGGTCCCAAGGTAATGCGGAAACTTCACAAAATATAACCTGGCTACTTGTTGCTAAATTAAAGACTATGAATAAGGGAATCTAGATGTTGACACTGACTTAGGTAATTCAAGAAGTTTTACAAATTCCAAATAGCCTATTTTACATGCACTGGTAGTTTCCCCAGAATTTCCTAAAACAGACAGGTTTTGTACTTACCAGATATTTGATTATTTATGGTCAAAGAGGGGATTCACAGGCTAACATACAGCCCAGAAGCTATGCCAAGTCCAACAGTGTATGTACATCTTGACCTCCCAGACGCTTGCAAAAATAAAGGAGGCCTCACTATGAAGTCGATTAGACCATCAATGCTCAACTTGACAGTTATAAAATGGAAATGCCCTTCATGGACAGCTCTGACTTTTATTGCCCTCATTAACAACTCTCAGAGGGCAATTCCTTAAAGTACAACTAGTCTATTTCTGCAATATTTCTAAGAAGAAAAGTCAAAACACTTTCTGTATGACACAAAGGGGGACACTGTCTGGTCCAGACAAATGAAACAGAGATCAGTTTTGATTAAAAGTAACTTAAATCCGAAACTATACATAAGTGACCACAAACAGATGTCACCTCAAAAGTTCAAGCCCCTCCCAAAAAACTGCAGCAAATATGGTAACTATATTTAGTCAAAAGGAATGGGCAGTAAATAATTTTCTTAAAATTCTACAATTTTAAGGAAATAATATATTTTCTGTTTTTCTAGACAAATCAGTGACACAAACAAAGCAGGGAAAACTTATTAGTAAGTTTGTTCTTATATGATAACAAAGATACTTAGTATTATCAAGAAATGCACCACACTGAGTTTTCCAATGAAGCAAAGCTTATTCAATTTCTAAGTTTAAAATTTTCACAAAAAAATGTCAAACAGTTTAAAAATAATTCTCAGGTTTCTTATAAAGAAATAAACTGGAAATTTTTGATGGCTCTGGGTTGATGTTAACTAGAACATCAACTATCATAAAGCAATGTACTTTCGGGTTGCTTAGGTAGGTCTGATTATTCCCCTTACCCTGTACCCAATGTATCTTGATAATGGAGGAGGAGGGAAATTTTTAGACAAGAGATAACAATGAGACACTTGCTTTGCAAGCCTTTCTCCCATCTCTTTCTGTGCAATAAATGTACATTTGTAGGCTTAGTAATTTTTATCTGCAGGGGGTCAGAAAATAACCTAGCTTGTTAGAAATAGGTAAAAAGATATAAACAGACTCTACCTGAGAGATGAGGAATTCTCTGCTGAGTTAAAATATGAGCTTTTATTCTACTGCTATGAAAGTCTTGGATATAATAAATCAAACTCCAGGCCTATAGATGGTATACAGTCAATCATTTAAGATAGATTGATGTATTTTATAGACCAGATTAATATTAGGTGAAAATATTCTGGCTTTTGAGACAGAATGGGACATTTAAAACAAATTCAAACTAGTACTCTAGTACAGTGTGCTTTCTCTAGGGCAACTAGCGCAAACATTTAAGAGCATAGGCTCTTTCGAGAATCAGATGCTTAAAAATACACACACACACACACACACACACACACACACACATGCACACCATACCTTAAAACTGCATACAGTTTTTAAAAAGGTATCAAACTCACATCCATACAAGAAGAAAGACAGAACAGACGGCAAATTAAGAACTTTTTTGTGAACCCATCAGAAAAATGAGTCATAGGACAGATGATCAACTCAAAGAGACAGGTGTGCCTGTGGGGAGACACAGGACAGGAACAGAAGCCACAGTAGGAACATCCAACTAGAAATTCTGACTAACCTCTAGGCATCAAATACACTCTATACTATGAGTATATAAAGTTCCTGTGGGTTACAGTGACAGCTTTTTCTTCAGAAACCCAATTCAGTTCTCACAGGAAAGATGGGGTTAAAACCTGGAGGAAAAAAAAGAAATTTCCCCCAGTGGTACTGACTATTTGGGTCCTTGGTGCTCAGCAACCTGGTTCTCTTACTGAACAAAAGGCTTCATCCTCAATGGAAGGATATCAAGTGAGAGCATTAATACAATTTTACTGATGTTGGTGGAAGGGAAAAACATCTAGTCTCAGCTTCCCTGTGTTAACTAAGGGATTTGGAAAAAAGTCTTAATCTATAGGAGGGAGAACCTCAAGAACATAAATGGAGGCAATCAGTGCATACCTGCTGCAGGCAGCAGATAGGGGAATAGGAGTAGAAACAAAAAAGCTCAATTCCTGACGGTCACCTTCCTCACCCCTAGCCCCAATGCAAGATTTCCATGTACTCCAAAGACTGAGACAGAATCAGAAGATCAGAGAACACTGCTGCTCCCTCATTCCTTACCACCATATTAAAGCCTCCAGTGATAACAGTGGCTTAAAGCTGGGAGAACTATAAAAGACAGACTCTCTGAGGATAAGCCCAAAGAGAAGACTAACCTAAGAGAGGAGACAAAACAAGGTCACTAGATGAATTAGAAGTCCTCAGTGCCCATAGAAGTAAAGGTTTCAAAAACCCTCATATGTTGCTGGTAGGACAGTTAAAATGATGAAATCCTTTTGGAAAATAGTCTGGCAGTTTCTCAAGTGGTCAAATGGTTAAAAAGAATTACAATATGACCCAGCAATCCACATCTAGGTGTATACCCAAGACAACTGAAAATATGTCTACATAAAAATGTGTACATAAATGTTTATAGCAGCATTAGTCAAAAAACTCCAAAATGGAAACAACCCAAATGTCCACCAACTAATAAAAAGATGAACAAAATGTGGTGTATCTGTACAATGAACTATCAGTCCTAAGAATGAAGCACTGACACATGCTAGAACAGCAATGAATCTTGAAAATATTATGCTAACTGAAAGCAGCCAAAAGTCCTATCAAAAATTGATTTCATTTATAGAAAATGTCTAGAATAGGCAGATTCACAGAGATAGAAATTAGATTCGTTTTAGTCAGGGGCTGGGAATAGGGGGATTGGAGAGTAACTGCTAATGGGTAGAGGGTTTCTTTTCTAGGGTGATGAGAATTATATTTCAAAAAAGATGTTGAAATGTTTTTGTTTACGGGGTGATTGCTGTGGCATCAAAGGACATCACCTAAGGCCTGCTGTCCAGTCCCAGCACTAAGAAGGCACCTATTCTCCTCACTACCAGCAGAGACTGGGAGAGCACCTGAATTTTCATCATTGCCTATTAGTAATGCAGTACCCCTTACTACCATTACTACCACTAACCCTACTATTAGTGGAGGCAACAAGGTAAGTAAGGATTTCTACCCCCACCAAGTAGTAATGAGGAACTCCTTCTGAGAATGATAACAGTACTGTCTTCCTAGAGAGATAACACAACTAGGCTGGGGAGTTTAGGAATTCCTCAACCAGTGAAGAGTCAGTGCCCTTTTCCCTACTGGTCTGGTTATTATGGTGGCATGATAAAATGGGTGATTTAAATAAGACTCAGTGTCTGATAACATAATATTGGAAAAAGCCCAGGATACAAAAGAAAATCACTGGATGGGCCCTGGTGGAGTAGTGGTTAGGTCAATTGCATCCAAAGGAACCCAAGTCACATATACCTGAGTTCTAGTCCCAGGTTGGGAGCGGGTGGGGAACAACCAATGTGAATAACTAATTAAACAGAAAAAAAACAAAAACCACTCATGAAATTTAAGAAGTGGGAATGAGAAGAGACAATCAATAGATAGATACTGACAATGAGATGACAGATGCTAGAATTACCTGAAAAGGATTTAAATTAGTCATCATAAAAAAAGCTGCAACGAGAAACTACAAACATCTTTGAAAGAAATAAATGGAAAGTCTCAGGAAAGAAATAGAGGATATAAATAATAACCAAATAGAAAATCTGAAATGGAGTATTAATAACTCAAAATACAAACCAATGGGATAGGTTCAACTGAAGACTGGAATTAACAGATGAAAGAATAAACAAACAAAAAGAAATTACCCAGTCTGATCAACAGAAAGTACACTGAAAAAGAAAAGTCTGAGACAAAAGATCTAATGTTAATGCGACTGAAGTCACAAAAGAGGATAAAGAAAGTAAAGATAAGAAATCAAAATAAATCCAAACCTAAGTACATCACAATCTAACTTTGGAAAACCAAAGACAAAGAAAAATCTTAAAAACAACTGGAAAATAAATGACTGACAGGGGAGTAACAATTTGATGAGAGCAGATTTCTCATAAAAAACCATGGAGGCCAGAGGAAATAGTACATTTTTCAAGAGTTAAAAGAAAAGCAGTGCTAAAAATTTGCTTAGAAGGGAAATACTCATTCTGATTCTTTAAAATTGTATAAAAATGTCAAACCATTATGTTGTATACCTGAAACTAAAATATGTAACAATTATACTTCAATCAAAAAATGTACTCCAAGACCAAAATTCTGTAGCAAGTAAAAATATCCTTTTCAGTATGAAGGTGAAACTAAGACATTTTCAAATGAAAAACTAAGAATTTATCACCAGCAGACTTACCACATAAGAATAATTGAAGGAAGTTTTTCAATCAGGAAGGAGATGAAAGTTGAAACATTAAGGGAAAAAAAGAAAGAACAAGAAAGCATGGGTACATATAACAGACCATCTTTCTCCTCTTGAGTTTTCTAAATAGTATTTGATTGTTGAAGCAAATATAACATTGTTTAATGTGGCTCTCAATTTATGCAGAGAAAATATTTAAGACAATTATAAAGGTATGGGTGGTGATGGTATGGATAAATGAACCTAAATGGTATAACAGAGTTCATGTAAAGTGGTAAAATGTAGAGACCAATAGATTCCTAAATGTAAAATAAAATGTCCTCCCTTTTAAAGGTTGTTTCCCAAGAACGACCACTAAAAAATACACAAAAGATACACACTCAAAATCATTATAAAAAAATCAATAGAGAATTGAAAAATAAGGTATGCCCTGGTGTTTAAGCACTAAGCTGGTGCCTGGGGCACAGACCATGTTAAGCCCAAGGACCTGGGTTTTGTGACCCAGGACACAATAAAAAAAATATATGAATAAACGAAGTAAGTAAAAAGTACTTCCTTCTCTTCTTAAAAGTATTTCTTCCTCCTCTCCCCTTCCTCTCTTTAAAAAAAAGGATTAAAAAATAAGTTCAAGTAATCCACTGAAAGGAAGAAAAGACAGAGGAACAACAAAATAACTCAGAAAACAAACAATAAAACAGCAGGCTTAAATCAAAACATACCAAAAATTACATTAAATATAAATAGTTTAAATATCTCAAAAGAAACCGACAGAATGAATTAAAAAATGACCCAACTATATATCGTCTACAGGAAACTAGCTTCATATATGTATATGTGTGTATATATATATCTATATATCTCTATATATAGATACATATATAAAGGATGAAAAAAATACCATGCAAACATGAACCAAAAGAAAGCCCCAAACTATATTATTAGACAGTACAGACTTCAGAAGCAAACAAAATTACCAAAAATAAAGAACACTACATAATGATAAATTTACCAAGAATATATAGCAGTCTTAAATACGTTTGTACCTAGCAGAACTTCAAAATACATAAAGCAAAACTGACAGAACTGAGAGAACAGGTAAATCTATGATTATTGTTGGAAACTTCTACAGTCCTCTCTGATCAATTTCTAAAACTACTAGGCAGAATATCAGTGAAAAGACCTCATCGGCCCAAAACCCAATAACAGCAACACATTCTTTTCAAGTTTCCATCAAATATTCATCAAGATAAACCATATCCTGGGTCATTAAAACAAACTTTGATAAATGTAAAGGAACTGAAATAATAAAGACTATGTCCTCTGACAAAGATAGATTCAGTCTAGAAATCAGTAACAGAAAGACAGCAGTAAAGTCTCTAAACACTTGGAAGCTAAACAACACTTCTAAATAGCCCATGTATCAAAGAGGAAATCTGAATAAAAATAAAAGTATACTGAACTGAAACTGAAAATAAACTTAAGGTATAGCCTAAGCACTTCCCTCGTGAATCCAGAAAAAAACAAAATTGTCCCCCTTTGTGGTTAAGGTGGCTAAAGTACAGGCTATGAAAAATGTAGACCTAGGTTTGAGACCTATGGCCAGGGGTGGTGACAAAAAAAAAAAGAGAAAGAAAAAGAACAAAATTAATCTAATGCAAGAAGGAGAAAGTAACAATAAGAGTAGAAATCAATGAGACCTAAAAAGAAAAATACTAAGAGATGATTTCATTGATTTATGGAATAATTTGAGTAACAAAATAAATTATGCAGTACTGAATTATAACCCCAAATATAAAATATACATGAGTCCATACTGGCATTTATAAATAAGTTCTTAAATGTTTTAAATGAAGAGACACATGTTTACTGAATTTTACCAAAATACATAATACATATATGTCAAATACTCTATCCTCCAGGAGGTGAAATTTAATTCTTCCACACGCCTCCAACATACAACACCCCTGACAAGATTTACTTGAACAGTAACTTAGTTAAGAAATCTAATAGTATCTTAACCAAATGATAAATATTAATATTCATAATGATATCATGTAGCTACCATGACCCCCTGACATAATAATGTTAAAAGAAGGGCATTTGATTTGTTGTATTCCTCCAAATCATAAAACAAACATCAGACAAACCCAAACTGGGGGAAATTTTATAGGCTACCTGGACAATACTCTTGAATTCAAGAGTGTTGTAATGAAAACCAAAGAAAAACTGAGAAATTGTTATAGATCAGGGGAGACATAACTATAGTGTAGTACCTTGGACTGAATATTGAAACACAAAGGGGACATTAATAGAAAAAAACTGGTCAAACCCCAATAAAGTCTGAAGTTTAGTTAATATAATGTATCAAATTGATATCTGAGTTTTGACAAATGTACCAGGGTAATATAAGATATTAACATTCAAGGAAAATGTCACCTCTGCCAATTCTCACTTACTTCTTCCACTTCTTTTGGGAATATACAGGAACTTTGCTCTGCCTTTGCAACTTTTCTGTAACTCTAAAATTATTCCAAAATAAAAAGATGTCAGAAAAAAACATAGGGCTAAGTTTAGGTGGCTACTAGTGTCTTAGATGATAAAACCATGGTTTTCAGAAATACTGAGTAAAAAAGGAAAATTAATCCTCAATTCCATTAAGTATTCCAACAAATAGAAATTGACATAAAAGATGAACACTAAAAATTATCAGAAAAGATTATGTTTAGTTATATATCTATCTTACCTAGAATTCATGTTTTAAAATGGAATATATTTTCAGATATCAAGATTTGTAGGGGTTATAGTTAGAAGGCTAGACTAGGGTGGCCCTTGAAGACTCCATTCAGTTCTAAAGCTATTTATCCATAAAGGAAATTATTTCCATTTCTTACATGTCTTTTACAACAATTATTCGAAGTAAACAGGGACAGCAAGTAGAACCAGGAAAATAAGAAACTGACCGAAAAATAGTATGTTGCTATGAAAAATGGAACGTGAATTTAGATGCTGATAAAGGAGCAAAAGGCGATATTGTTTGAGTTTCAAGAGCCCAATAAGAAGAAAGAATTCATGTGTTCTCCCTGACTCCTGAAGAGCTGTCCTGGACTCACCTGTTAACAGTGTGCCCTTGTCACCTCTGCCAAACTCCACTTACTTCTTCCACTTCTCTTCTACCAAGGCTTCCATGTTTTCCTTGCTGCCTGGGTTCCCAGACCCTATTTAATTCTAGGCATTTGTTCTCTCTATTCTCAAGTTTTGCTTCCTCCTCATTGACTATAACTACTCAAGAGAAAATACTGATGGTGTCTCATATTTCTTACTGCCAAAGTTTCAGCAAACATTTACTAAACAATTATTGTGCCCTATAAAAGGTGAAAAATGCTTATTGAGTAATAATGTAGGACTTGGGGCAAATCAAAACTTGAATTTCAGTTCCGTTCTTATTTATATGACCCTGGGCAATGAATGACTGAGTCTCAGATACATCACCAGCAAGAGAGAATAGTACTTACCTTATAGTGCTATTTGGGGAATGAAACAAGAGCATGTTATTTCTACATTGTGTCTGATCATAAAAGTCACTTGAGATACTTTAAAAACCAGATTCCAGGCACTTTCCTTAGAAATACTAATTCACTAACGTCACGCCTGGAATAAATATTTTTAAGCACCTAAGGAGATTCTGTTTAATTTTGAGAAAAATCATACTATTTAATATAAAGTTCTTGGGACTTAAAATTTTAATAAAATTTAGTTACTAGAGGTAAGTATGATAATGTCAATACTATGATGACAAAACAAATTATTTCAGATAAAATAAGCCAGCAAAGCAAAACATGCAATTAATCTCTTTTAATACCTAGACTATTTTTAATCTACACTTCCAGGTTGTCTTTTGTAATAGAATAAGACATATAAACAATTCTTTTTCTTCCAGCAGCCTAGGTCCCCTATCCTTTGTAATAAAAGACTGCTATCCTCACTGACCCAGAGGCAGCAGGCCTTAAGACCTAAAGCTCTAGAGTTACTTTATAGTTTAGAACCAGCTATTCTAAATGCAAAGGCAGCAAGGTTTCTTTTCACCATTCTTTAGTCAAAGCCTCCTCAGGAGAGCTGGGAAATTTGTTCTGCCCCTGTGTTATGTGTGTTTTATCCCACACGTTTTTCTGCAGGACACAGACACATATAAATACACTCTGATATTCTACTGTGTACAGAAAAATTCTTGGCAAGTGAGGGAAATGAAAAGTGATCTCTGAAAAAGGGAGAGAGAAAGTGCTCTCTCTGCTTGACAACCTAAAGTAATGTCCCCTTGCAGAAGGGCAGGTGGAATCTCTGACTTTCTTCTCAGTCAACAGAATATGGCACATATGATGGAATATTACTCACTTGATTAGGTTATGATATATGGCAAACGTGAAAGGATATAATTTCTATGATGTGTTATAAAAGACTCGGTCTTGGCAGAATGAAAAAAAAAAGATAATCTCTTTACTGCCTTTGACAAAGTAAGCTGGCATGTTTGGAGAAGGCCACATAGCAAGTAACTCTAAGCAGCTTCTAGGAATGGAGGGTGGTCTCCACCAAAAGTCAGCAAGAAAACAGGGATCTCAGTCCTCCAGCTGCAAGGGGATAAATTCTGCCAACAACTTGAATGAGCTTGGAAGTGAATTCTTCCCTAGTCAAATCTCTAGAGGAGAACACAGCCTAATCTACCACAATGAATGCAGCCTTGAGAGACCTTGAATAGAGAACCTATTCACACTGTGCCCAGGTTCTTGATGCACAGAAATGAGATAATAAATGTGGACTGCTTTAATTTTGTGACAAACTGCAATGCAACAATAGTTAACTAAAAGTTAACTTTTTCTTTGTAGCCAAGTAAGTCTACTCACAGTAGAAGTGAAGATACACAGGTCAGTTTCTCATCATTTAATTACAGAGGAAAGTCTGTAGGAGCCACTAAATCATTATCAAGTCCAAGTCCAATTATATCACTTAGCTGTACTTGTGGCAGATGACCAGTCTTACAAGGAGTGATCAATTCTTGCTGGGCTGGCAGTACTCTAAAGGCTGTGAGGACCCATGACCCGTCATAGTCTACAGTCTACATCTAGGTTCAACCAAGTCCTTATATTTTCCATCCACAAATTCCTCATCTACCTCTTCCTGCAATGCCTCCTACCTGCCAACTTAGCTCTTTCCAATGATAGGCCATATTCTTGGGTACTTCCCAATTCCCTGTATCTGGCTCCCTTTGACTTCTTGGCTAGGGGAAACTTTATACTCTAAAGTTTAAGTGACATCACCAAAACGAAATCAGTGTGAAGATTACCATTTTCCCAAAGGAAAACAAAATGAATTATTTCTTGGAAAAAAAAAAAAGTTCATCAGAAAATAAGCCTGTCCATTTGCACAGTTTATTCCGCATGATCCAATATTTGGATATTACAGGTATCTAGGCAGAAGGCAACTGTCTATTTTTAAGTCTAAAAATTGAATATATGATCTCACCTCAGCAGGTTTCTTGTGTTGTTTTGTAATTTTTGACTTTCTCCTATACCTTGAGCCAGAAGTAAAGGAAGTGGAAGGACCTGCAAAAGATAATTAAAAAAATACTGACACTTAAGTACCTGCTGATATAATTAAATATATAACTAAACGTCATCCAAGATAATATGAAAGATACGATGGAAAAGAGCAGAGTGATATCATGCCACTGGAGTAAACAGTTAAACTGAACCAAAGAAAGCCTCCTAATGCAGTTTAATGACACTTACAGGTTACTTCCTGGTGTGCAAATGTTTCAACAATGCTAATGCTAAAGAGATTCAACTTGGTGTATCATACTTCATAATATTTTTGAATAACCCAATTCACATTCCACCTAGAAAAAAGTATCTTCAAAAGCAATTAGAAAAACTAAGTGTAGCAAGTAATCTACATATACTTTAGCACTTCCCAAATGCTATTGTTATTAAGCTGCTGTCTTTTACAAATGATAATTTATCTAGCCAAACATTTAGTATGTGAGCTATAATTAGAACTGTAAGGCTTGCAATTTACGCTCTCACATTTATCTTCCTTTTTAGAAAACCACTGATAAATAATTACTTAGATTTGGCTTTTGTTTTTTAGGTAAATGAAAAGTGAAAAACAAAATTCGGTATGTCATTCAAAACCAACTCTTCTACCTAACTTATCTATTTGTAATGAAACTTGAATGAGAAAAAAATGGTACACCAAACTTTCCTTCCAAAAATTATTATTTTTAACCAATGAAAAATGCACAGAACAGTTTAGCCTCAAGTCGAAGAAGGAATCCTCAAAGAGGTTACCAGCTGGTTCTACTCACTCTCATCTGAACTGTCACTGCTGCTTAGATTTCTATGGCGTTTCATCCTGGAGCATCCTGGGAAAGAGAACAATACTGAATAAAACAGTCAACACATACCCACACCCATCCCAGAGGGCAGTCAGCACTGTTTTACAGATCCCATGAAGCAGTAACAGGCAAATAAGACAAGTCAAATGTCAAGAATATTCTCAAATGACCTAGAAAATGGGGTAAGAGTACTGACAAATTCTCCAATACAGAGTAAGTGCGTCAAAGATTACGTGTCACATAGCTACTTTAGGAGAAAACCCAAGCACCAGTGGATGAATGGTATGAAAGGTACAGGATTGACTGTATCTCAAATATGGCCACACGACTACTATCCACCCAAACAAAGATAGGGGGCAGTGATGGTGCTGCCATCTGCTATGTATCCTCAATATGGGAGGAACAGGAAAGGCAAAGAGTTATTAAGGGTCAAGGCTGAAAGGCAAAGTTGACTGAAGAACAATGAAACATTTTTCACCTTTAAGAGAAGCACAAGCAAATTTCCATTTCTGCTTGCCCTCTCTCCCTCTTTCTCATGTTCTCCTTGTCCCCATCCTCCAAACAATTTGTCTAACTTAAAATTCTATCTATCCACCTACCTACCTATCTACTGCAAAGAATGTTTTAGAAAGTTTCTATATTATAAAAAAATGCTTTGAACTTAATCTAATGTTTTAAGTGTCCTCCCTTGTGTGTGTATAGCCTATGGTAGATAAAGAAGAGGCCCCACCCTTTGAGGGGGGGGACACACACTAGTACCAGAATGCAGGAAAAAGGAAGACACAGATACTTCAAGTCACCAAGGAAACGCTATAAACATAAACCTGATACAGATACTCGGGATACAGCTAAGTAACTGACATTCTTTTATGTGCCACAATATACAAAATGCTACTGGGGCAATCACCATTCCATAAGGAATAAAGGTCAGGGTCTTTGCCTTCAAATCACTCACTATCTATCTAAAGGAAATCCAAGTACATGGTGACTATGAGCAATTAGGAGTAACATACAAACTGTTAAAAAGTGAATAGAATTCTACTTCTGGCATGACAAGATGAAGAGTTTTATGAATCCACTCCCTAGTGAAACTGGTTAACTTAATTTTCAAAAATCCAGTCATCAGAAACATCTGGACATAATACTAACGACATATAACAAATGAAGAAGCATTTAAAACCCACTAAGTGGAGTAAGAGTATGGTATCTGCACCTTGACCCACTCCCTGCATTCCTTTCTCCTAGCACAGACCTCATACTAGACCAGTACAGCCAAGAATATGAAGCTCCCTCTTCTCCAGTTGCAGTTGCCAGGCTTTCTTCCTGGGAGAAGTAAGACATTTTATCTCACCCTACCCCAGCTATCTGTGGGTGAGCTAAGTTCCAGACAGGTGTGGCTGAGCTATGGAGGCTCCTTTTTTCCAGGTGGCCCCTATTCCTGGAATGGAAGCTATGCCTTGGGTCTGACACCACCAAGAATATTGAGGTCGCAACTGCCATGGCTTTATTAGTCCATGGAGTGGGAGTTGTACATTGGGAGAGCAAACCTAGGAGATCTGGGCTGCCATTCAGTGGGAAGCATATCATTGTCCCCAAGTCCTGCACCAGAGCTTTAGCTCAAATATTTGCCTAGGGGGAGAAGACTCCAAATATCTCCCTATGGAACTAACCATATTTGCAACAGTGTGTGGAGAAGTTCAAACCTAGACTGGCTAGCATGTTAGAGAGAACTGGGGAAAGAGACAGTTGTGAGGCGCTATCTCGGAGTCAGAAGAAATTGTAAATCTTGATTTTGGGAGCCCTAATTTGAGTGGATTGGTTTGTGAAGCAATTTATGCCCCCAGGGCATTATTTAAAACAGCAGAGCATCAGCTTGCAATTAGGAGAGGTTAACAGCTAGGTGAGGTCAGGGAAAAAGTCAAAAAGAGCCCTGATGAAACCACTATCATCCTAGGGTGACTGTGGGCATAACCAAAGCTGTACCCTTATGGAGCAACATCAGAGGTTTCACACTGCAGGTCAAAGGGGAAAATAAATAGACACCAATAAAACAGACATCAGTTACTAAATAAATAAAAAAAGCAATCAATAATAAAAGCCCTGGGGGTTGGAAAGAGATCAGTACTCTGAGTCCCTTTTATTATCTAAGACATGTGGTTTCTCACAAAAAATGAGACCCTGCTGGTGGGCACTGGTGGTTTAGGTGATAAGCCGGCAGCTGGGGTGTGAACCATGCTAAGCCCAAGGACCAGTGGTTCATGACCTGGGTGGATGGAGAGGGGGAACAACCAAAATCAAAACAAGTTAATAAAAAGCGCTTCCTCTCCTTTCTTAACCTCCTTCCCTCTCTTTCTCCATAAAAAAATGAAACATGTGAAGAAACAGGAAAGTTATAAGCTTTACACTAGCAAAAAAGCAGGCAGCAGACACTTCCTGTGGGAGCAACCTAATGTCAGATTTAAGAGGTAAAGACTTCAAATTAGTCATATAAATATGTTCAAAGAATTAAAGAAACCCATGCTTAAAGAAGGAAGGTAAGAATATTCATAAAGACAAAGTATAAAAAATAACTAACTGGTAATTCTGGCATTAAAAAGTATAATAACTGAAATGAAAATTCACTAATCTAACAGTAGATTTGAACTGGCAAGAAGAATTAGGTAACCTTGTTAATTCCGTCCTTCCCTTATCCCCTCTCCAAAGCTAATTTTTCATCCTGCAAATTTTGTTGAGATGTCTGTTCATTTGTTTTATTTCTTTACATTCCACATGAGTGGAATTATCCTGTAGTTTTTTCTTTCTGCCTTATTTCACTTAGCATAATCACCTCTAGCTCCATCCAGGTCGCTGTAAAAAGCAAAATTTCATCTTTTTTTGACAGCTGCATAGAATTCCATCGAATATACCATAATTTCTTTATCCAGTCATCTGTCAATGGGGATTTAGGTTGTTTCCATGTCTTGGCTATTGTGAATTGTGCTATTATTAACACAGAGGTGCAGATATTTTTTCTGATTAGAATTTGTGTGTTCTCTGGGTATATATCTAGAAGTGGAATTGCTGGATCAAATGGTAGATTTATCTTTAATTTTTTTGAGGAATCTCCATACTGTTTTTCCAAACAGGTTGTACCAATTTACATTCCTATCGACAGTGTAAGAGGGTTCCTTTTTTTCTACATCCTCTCTAATACTAAGTCTTTTTGATATAGGCTATTCTCACTGGTATTACATGATATCTCATTGTGGCTTTTATTTGCATTTCTTGTATCAGAGAATATATTAACAATCATGAAATTGTATATTTTGAGTAAACTGTATGGTATGCAAATTATACCTCAAAGAGGCTATTTTAAAAAACTGAATTAGCACAAGTATCAAAATCATTAAAGTTCCATTTGTCCTACATCAAAGTTAACTGAATATTTCTTTTAAAATTGATATATATATATATATATATTAGTTTCAGGTGTACAACATAATGATTTAATGTTTGTATATATTGCAAAGTGAAAAATCTTTCTTTCAGTAGAATATTAAGTTTCTACTAAATTTTTGGGGCTACATCTGGATCCTTGGTGCAAAACTTAAGACATTCAAACACTTCTGAAATACAAACAAGTATAAGACCAATAACAAAATACTTCCCATCAAAAAATAATGCGTAAAGTCACAATGAACACAGAAATTCAAACAAAAATAAAAGTAATATATTTTCTAATTATTCTCTATTGAATGCACAAACCTACCTAGAGTAGCACTTCATTTTTCTTTTATCTTCAGGTTGTTCCATATATGGAAACTTTGCAGATAAATGGTGTGCCAAACATTAAAAATCCTTTTATCAAAGAGAGCTTTTCTAAAATATCTATGTATTAGTATTCTGTTGTTGCAGTAACAAGCTGCCACAAACCCAGTGGCTCACAGATTTATTATCTTACATTTCTGTGGGTCAGAAGTCTGACACAGGTCTTGTTGGGCTAAAGTTAAGATGTTGGTAGGGCTGCATTCCTTTCCGGAGACTCTAGGCAAAGAATCCATTTCCTTTCCATTTTCTAGAGACCATCACATTCCTTGGACCCTGACCATCCTCCTCATTCTCCAAAGTCATTGCATCTCTCTAACCCTACTTTTGTCATCATATATCATTCTCTGACCTTTTTAGTCTTCCTTACTCTTCTACTTTTAAGAACAATTGAAATTATACTAGGCCCACTCAAATAATACAGAATCGTGTCCTGTTTTAAAGTCAGCTTATCAGTAACCTTAATTCTCCTTTGCCATGTAACCTAAGATATTCACAGGTTCCAGAAATTAGGGCATAGATATCTTTGGGGTCCATTGTTCTGGCTACCACAACCTAATATATTTTTGCATTATTAAAAGTGAATATACTTCCACACAAATATGCCTTACAGATTATTTGACAAAGGCAGAAAAATAATTCAATGGAGGAGAGATGAGTCTTCAACAAATGTTACTGGAACAAGTTTTTAAAAAAGGACCTGTCAACTTAAGTCTCACACCTTATAGAAAAGTTAACTCAAAATGGATCACAGACTTAGATATAAAACTATAAAACCTTTAGGAAAAAAATAAGAGAAAATCTTTGGGATCTAGTTCTAAGCAAAGTTCTTATATTTGACACCAAAAGCACAATATGTCAAAGGAAAATTCACTGTCTTCAAAATTAAAAACTTGCTCTGCAAAAGACTTTTAAGATGATAAAAAACAAGCTATAGGACAAAATATAAACAATCTGACAATGGACTTGCATCTGAAAATGTAAAGAACTCTCAAAACTCAACAATAAGGAAACAAATGATTCAATTAAAAATGGGAGAATATGTGAAAACAGACATTTCACCAAAACGCAACATATCGAAAATAAGCATATGAAAAGATGTTCACTATCATTAGCCATTAGGGAAATACCAATTAAGACTACAATGTCTGAAATAAAAAGTGAAAATTCAAATGCTAGAGAACTGTGAAGAAACTGTATAACTCACACATTGTTGGTGGAAATGTAAAATGGCACAGGTATTCTAGAAAACAATTTGGCTGTTTCTTTAGAAAATAAATACGCTGCATGTCCTGGTGGCTTAGAAGTTAAGTCTGCAGCTTCTGGCCAGCCATAGTCCACATAAATTCCAAGCACCTGGGTTCGAGACCTGGGGCCAGGGGGTGGTGGTATCGCAATGAAGATGAACAACTAAGTAAAATAAATAAATGCTGCTTCTTTCTCTCCTTGCCTGCCTGCATGCTTACTTGCCTTCTTTCCTGTCTGGACTCTTCCTTCAAAATAAACAAATAAATAAAATAAAGCAAAAATAAATAACTACCATAAGACCCGGTAATTGTACCCTTGGGCATGTATCTCAGAGAAATGAAAATTTATGTTCACACCAAAATATGTACACAAGTGTTTATTCTTAGTAGCCCCAAATTGGAAACAACTTGAATGTCTTCCAACAGGTGACTGATTCAATAATCTGTGACATATCCATTCCACAGAATGCTATTCAGCAATAAAAAGGAAAAGAGTACTGGTACATGTTGTAACACATAAAACAAGTGTAAAGTCAGAAAACTACTTAGCAAAAGAATTATACTTAAAGAAGTCATAAACACAAGATCACTTATTATATAACTCCATTTATATGAAATGTCTAGAGTAGGCATATCCATGGAGACAGAAAGGAGACTTACACTTGGAAATGAGTATGCAGACTGACTGAAATGGGTACAGGTTTCTTTCTGGGGTAGCAGAAATGTTCTAAAATCAGATAATGGTGATGGTTGCAACACTGCAAATATACTAAAACTCAACTGACGGTATGCTTACAATGGATAAAATTTAAAAACTTTTAAAATAAAAGGTAACATTTTACCAATGAGAAATTTTTAGGCAGAGTCAAGAAGAGCAACAATAGAAAAACTCTATGTCTACTGAATATAACCTCCATATATTGATAACCCATAGTGGAACTGATGTCAGCAAATGCCATAAAAGAAATATTTTTATTCTCCAAAAACTTTCAGTCAAGAAAGCAAACTGAGAAATGGACCTTCTCTCGCCCACTTCCCTGACTGTTTGAGGAGACTTAAGAACTTCTTGTGAGATACTCCTCTTATGTGAAATTCTGGTCTTACAAACTTAGGCTAAATGTGTTTACAATTTCTATAATATTCTGCTGAGTTGCCAAACTGTTCATGACTGAGAGAGATGCAGATTTTTAAGAACCTGTAAATTTTTTTTTATTACAGTAACAACAGTTACTTTATCAAAAATCACATATTATTTTATCAGTAAAAAGTCAGGGCTACAGATCATCTAATACTAGTAACACCAGCCAAGAAAAATAAGAAATTGGGGTGCAAATTATTTTTAGAAAATAAAATAAAGCTTAGTTTATTTGTGGGTCTGAGCTGGTGTAGTTCATTAATCTATGCTGTTCATTTCTGTGACAGCATTGATATTTTAATTACTGTAGGAAAATGATAAAATATATTAATTAATAGCAGAATGATTCCATGATGGAAAATCTTTAGCTTTGTATTAATTATCTCTAATAATAAAAGCAGTCCTATAATATCCCCACCACAGCCATTTTACAGATGTGGAAATTGGGGCTCAGAAATAGTTAAGAAATACTGTATACCCCGGTGGCTTAATGGTTAAGTGTGCTGGACACAGTCCACATATAGTTCAAGGACCCAGGTTCATGACAAGCAAAATGAACAAATAAACAAAATGCTTCTTCTTCCTCTATTTCAACTTGCCT